>CM077464.1:9615536-9757489 GCA_039654755.1 Calcarius lapponicus | reverse complement strand
ATACTACAAACTACATATAACATATTTACACCTAATTCCCAATACCTATCACCTATGTTAGGCAGTGCACTTCTACTCTAGACCAATCCCAAAGTGCCAACATCACTGCAGAAAATGGAGAACAAGAAGAAGAAGAAGAAAGAAAGGCTGGACACACCCAGATTCCTCCATCTTGTCCCCATAACCCCCATACCAAAAATCTCCATTTTCACTCTGTGATCATTTTGTTATTACACCATTCAAACCTGTGTGACTTTCACGCCTCATACAAAGCTGATAATTTGCTCCAAGGGTCAAAATCAAATCCCCAGGTGTTCTGGGCAGCCTGCCAGGGGCTCTGAGCCCCCTGGAGGGGTCCTGGGCAACTCTGGACACCCAGAGGGATGCACTGAGTTCCGACACAGTCCTCCAGAAAGTTTCTCATCATCCAGGAAAGGAAGAAAGAAGAGAGTTTAGGAGGCTTGGTAACTTTTTGTAGCTCCCAGATGCTGCTTAGCAGCTCAGTGACTTTCAGAAGTGTCCTCAGTGGGACATCTGGACATCCCACAACACAGCCTGGGTCTCTGCTCCAGCCAATAGAACCTAAAACAGGACCTGATCCAAGTTCACCTTAGTCTGTGGATATCTTCACGCATCTCTGGATTTTAATTTTTTTTGCTGTCTTTGAGAAGATTTTCACTGAAATTAGAGGGATTGCCTTGCAGTGGTGTTTATTATAGAATTTTGCTGAGCGCAGGTTGTATCTGCAGCATCACTGTAGCATGTTGCAGTGTGTTGCCAGACACTCATCAAAGCTGCTCTATCATTCTCCTTCTCAGCTGAACAAGCTTCTGTGGCTGGGCCTGGCAGAAAGGAAATATGGCTGGAAAGTCCTCAGCTGTAATGCACATTTTTGTCCCTTGGTGCAAACCAGACTGGTTTTTCAGTGTGCTTGAGTTATGCATCACCCACAGCCAGACACAAAATGACACTGGACCTTTCCCAAGAATAAAATACTTCTTTTTTTAGTGAGAAGTAAGTGTTTTTGCCTAAATTCCTGCTCCATCCAGCACATCTGCTGAGCACTGAAGTCTTGAGCTGAAAAATGGGACTCAGCTCTCAGAAACCTTCTTCCCCAATGTATGAGGCAATTCTTTGTTGGGTCTGATCAGAGCAATGTGGGCATATTGGTGTCATGAACGGATCAGGGCCATGATATTGCTCTTTAGGGAGAGCTGGCTCCTAGTGGGACCTCTCTGTGCAGGCAGTGCCAGGAACATGTCCCCAGAGGGAAAAGTCAGATAAAAAGATAAAAAGTCAGGACATTGAGGCACATGAACCTGGCAGAGAAAAAATGTGAAGGTGGAAGACAGACAAAGTAAACCCCATCCAATTTGTGCTCCAGCTGGGTGAATTTAGGCACCTGTATTTTATTTTTGAGCTACTGTAAGTGGTTTTGAAGTTGAAATGTGATTCTTTAGTTCTGAGAAGATGCTTATGACAATATCCCTTCTTTTCAGCCTAAATAATTCTTAGGACCCTTGCTCAGCAGGCAGAGTATCAGAATATCTCAGAGATGTAGCACATCTATTGAAATTCCTGCTATCTCCAAGAAAGCAAAAAGAAATGGAAAGCCCTGCTCTGATTCTTTTTTTTCCAAGCCATATCTGGGACTATTTTCTCTGTTACAGTTCCTGCTATAATATTTATAATCATGTCATAAATGGGATGAGGATTTATTGCAGAGTGGCTGTACATCCTGATTTGGCTGGAGCTTGTTCCATGGAGCTTGTTCAATTCCCACCATCCTGAAAATAACCCTTGGGGTTCTTGGTTTTAATCAGGACATGAACTTTCTCCTTGAACTCACCCCTGGGAACCCTCCCATCACAGCAGAGCTCAGCTGTGGTCTTGGGTCCAGTTCTAGGCAAATAATCTGATAAAGTGTGAGCCCCATGTCTTGGCACCTGGTGTGGGTGTCATGGTCCATGTATCTCCACTTTTTAACACCTTTTCAATCTGTTATAAACTAATGTAAAGAGGCCAAACCATTTTGAGGTGCCCATTTTGATTGTCACTGCTTGTTGACTCTGCTCTGGAGAAACCACCCTTGATAGATGAGGCAATTACCTATTTCTTTTTTTTTTTATCTACATGAACCATGAAGTGGAGCAGAGAAAAGTACTCCAGATAGGAGCAAAACTAATGATTCTATGTTTGATGGCTTAATGACAAAGTCAGCTCTCCCTAGCTGGGGGTGACTGGCAGAGAGAATCCTCCTGTGCTGCTCCTGCTGAGGGGTGTGGGGGCACATCCCAGGGATGTGTGTGGCTGGGTACACCCTCACACGCACCTGCTGGAGTGACAGATGTCCTAAAGCCCTGCCAGCCCCACCAGAGCTCAGTCCGCTCACAGCCACGGAGAATCCATCACCTTGCATGGGGAGTTCTGCTGCCATTCATCAAGTGATATCTCAGCCGTGACTGCTTGTCAGAGAAATTTTACTGAGGATGTTTTATCCCCTTACAACCTCCAGTGGACACCTTGATTTACAGCTTCCAGCTCTCAGCCCAGAGAGAGGAGGGGATGCAGCCTGAGCAAGCTGGGGAAATGCTGCTGTCACCCACTCCTGGGAAGGCTGCAAGAACCGCCTGCTTTCCTTTGTGCCTGGGACCATGGTGGCTCAGAAGGGCTGGACAGCAACAGGAGGAGAGAGGATTAGAGCTGGGGACCAGCTCTCTGCCTGTGCCTCATCCAGCAGGCACCTCCTGTGTGGGAACCCAGGACATCCCTCTGGCTGCCCTGGATGGCTCCAGCCCCTGCCAGGGGGCTCAGAGACCCTGGCACAGAGCCCAAGACCCCCCTGTGCCTTTGATTTTAACCCATGAAAAAATTACCAACCTTACATGAGGACTTACAAGCCATGAAAGTTTAAGTAAAATCAATGGGGGCTGGGGGGTCCCAAGAGGGAGTGATTTGGGCATGCCCTGTCCTCCTTTCTCCTTCCTATCCTCCATGTTCTGGGTGATGCTGGCACTTTTGGATTGGTTTAAGGTAGAAACTCACTGTGTAACATAGGTGATGGGTGTTGGGAAGTTATGGTAAATAATGTACACGTAGTTTTTAGTATAAAAAGATAACACCAGTGTGCCTCAACCCGACCTGCTGGGCAGACCTCGGCGGGTCGGAGAAAGAATGTTATAGATAACTTATAGATAACAGCGAATAAACAACCTTGAGAACAAGAACAGAAAAGTCCTGATTCCTTCTTCAGCTGCTGGGCTGGGAAAAAGAAGCTTGTACGTGTCTCAGAGTCACTGTGACCAGCAGAGATCCTGAGACTCCTGCACATCGGTCCTGTGCATGGCATTACAGCAATTTTCCCTGTGGGCTCTGGAAAAAGGCCCTGCTCCCTTTGCTGACCCTGTTCCCTGTCCTGTTCCTGCTGTGCCCTTTGGCAGAGGGTGAGTGGCTCTGGCTCTGACTCCTCCTCCTGCCTTGAGGCTGCAAGCACAGGGCAGAGCTGTTCCCTCTCTGCTTTCCCTGGGGATGGATGTGGGCTCTGGCATCCCCACACATCCCTGTGCAGAGCGATGGGCTGGGGAGAGCAGCCCCACCACAGGCACCAAGAGCCTCCCTGTGCCTTTGCATAACTGCAAACCTCATCCACCTCTATCCCCTCTGGCTCTGGCACAGCTGATCCCACACATGCCTGCGACATTTCCTGGTGTGTGCCGGTTTAGGCAGGGGCTGGAGCAGGCTGAAATAAAATCAGGCCAAGAGACCTCTCTCCTTTTTATTAAAAGTGATCAGCTCAGGTGGGGAGAACCGACAGCACCACTGCTGCTCCCAGGGGTGAGTCAGAGGAGGTGGAGGAGTGCAGCTTTGTCCACTGGTCTGTGAGCAGAGCTGGGGGGTTCCATCCTCATGAAAGCATCAAAAAATCCCCTTATTTTCTGGTTTCACATTTGAGGTTCTCTGTCTAGCTGACATCTTTAGGTTAGTGTGAGAGGTAAAAAGGGTCTTGATGGCTACTAGATTCTGTTGCTCACTTCTAGACATTGCTTTGATTCATCCATTTTGCATTGGCTCATTGTTTTTAGGGGTTTTTTGCTAGGCTTGGGTGAGGGGGTCCCTCCCATTGCATGCTGGATCTGATGTCATTTGCATGTCAACTCGATGTCCCTTCCCCTTCACCGTGTGGGTGCCATCCTCCAGGAAGCAGCAGGGTGTCACTGACAAAAGGGGGATTCTTAACCATCAAGGACAGGTAGTTAACAAAAACGACAGGTGATTGCAATAACAAACAGTTAGAACTCTACCCTGGCAGCAACTGGCCCAACCTGTGAACTCTGCAACCTTTTAAAAAAATGGGCAGCTTTTTCTACTCATAACAAGGCTGTGGGGATGTGGCTGGCCAGGGCAGGCAGGGAGCAGAACACGACCTGTATTCACAGTCCTCTGGGACAGGTAGGAAGGAGATTATTTTCAGCCAAAGTGTAGTAAATATTAATTTCTCATCTGCCAGTGATTAGCACGGGGTGTTTGAAATTCTCTAAAACCATGAGGCAGATTCTCTGCTCCTGCTGGAGGCACAGGCCAAGCCCTTGTCAGCACACTCTGGGGCAGAGCCTGGCTCTGTGAGGTACTCCTGTACAGCTTGTGGTGAGCCAAAAGCCCCACAGAGGGGCAGGACAGGTTAATTCAGACCCCAGGACAGGTATTGTCACTGTGCTGGCTGTCTTTCACAGACCTGGCTCAGAGCTGTTTATGAGACACTGACTCGTGATATGTGAAAGTTAATTCATGCTGTATAAATAGATATATATGTAGGTATAAAAATATTGTGGAAGACATGTAGCAACCTCCCCAGCCAGGAGCAGTGTCCCCCCCCATTGTCCCATTCAAATTATAATTAACTCCGGGCAGCACCGAGATAATATCAAACTTGTTTTATGTCTGAATGGGACCATCCCAGACCATGATCTTGTCCCCTGCACCTGGGAGATAACATCGAGGCCTTCCTGGCCCAGGACTCCAGGAATTTCACAAGACTTGGACTCACCCTGATTACATCTGTAGCTTCCATGGAACCGATATCAACATATTACATATGAAAACCAGCTCTGCCTGTGCTCGCAGACTCTCGTCTGCAAACCGGGATCTGTCTATAGAAATGGATTTGCATTCGAAGAAATGAATAGAAAGATGTGGTCATCTATGCCTCAGGCAGAATAAACTGTATATGAGCTGGACCCTGGAAGAGATCGGGGGTGAACCTTTGAGGAGACACCGTCACTCTGTCGGTTGAACCTCTGGTCTCACCCAGCGTCTGGTCCCGGGGCTGACGCTGTCTTGATTGTGGAGGCTGCACGAAATTCTCTTTTTTTTTGTAATTGACCCAATAAATCGTTGTTAAATTTTTGATAAATTTGGCTATTGATTTGATCATTTATAACATGACCTCTGCATGCAGAATCTGGGCTCTGCTGGCACTTGGATCACCCCTGAAGGGACGCCTGAGAGAGGGGCTAAGTCAGGGGGCAGCTGGAGAGGAGCTAACAGGAATGATGACCAGGTTGTATTGGTAATCAGCACAAACCACATCAGGTATGCAGGGAGATATTGCAGAGCAGGGCATTTGATCATTATTAACAAATCCCCATTCCTTTGTTTCCTTACCCAGGTGCAGGGTGTGAGGAAGAATTTCTTGGCTTGTCTTTGGGCCATCTCATTACTCAGCAATGACAGACTGAGGCAAAGGGAGTGAGTTATGTTGGCTCTTTGCAGACAAGTGGCAATAAAATAAGTTTATGGTACCAACCTCCTGTACCAACACATATTTATGTCCCATATTTATCTTGCTTTTTTAGCTGTTTGTGCTTGCTTGTCTTGCAAGGCCACCCCACCTCCATTCCCTGTGACCAGCAAAGGGATGAATTCTGATACTGCAGCTTGTGCTGGGCAGGCACTGAATCTCCCAGGCAAAAATTCTTCTAGCATCAGTAAGGGACAACTGAGCTTTATGCTGGCTCCCTATAGGTTCAGTGTGGGAAATAGATTTTTAGAGTGTTCTTAGGGTCTGACAGAAGGCCTGCACAGTATGCATCCATATGTAAACTTTGAGACAAGAAATGGCTGATTTAGAAATGCTATGGAATTAGGACAGATACTGTTGAGAGAGAAATGGGGACTAGAAAAAAGCCAAGTGGCTCTCCAGGCCTTTGCTTGGGCTGAGCCCAGCCTTCTCTCAGCAGTTTGGGATAGGACGCTGCTCAGCTGCCTGATGAGATCTTGAACCATAACTAGTGCAGCCCATGGGTCCCTGCTGTGGAAGGAAGAGATTAATTGAATATTTGTGCATCATTGTGTCCCCATGGCCAAGGACAGTTCGGTTCCTTGAGATCTGACAGTACCAGAGTTTCTGCATCCTGTGGAAGGTCCAACACCCATGTGTCAAATCTGCTCAGAGGGAAAAGCACTGAGGGGAGAGGGCACAATTCTGTCATCTTTAAAGCCAACAATGAGATTTTGGCCATGTCCCCAGCCAGAGGGGTCAAATGCATGGTTTTCATTATAGATCCCAGCTCTGTTTCCCCCCCATTTCTCTGTCCCCTGGCTGGCCCTCCATGTGCAGCAGCAACACAAAGACATGAAAGCTCAGCCCTTTGTGCCATCTGACAGCAGCACACAGCCCCCATCTGTCCCCTGGGGTCCCTGTGCAGGTGTGCTCCAGCCCTGTCTGCAGGGGCTGTGGGTTGGCTTTGCACAGATGGATTACCTGTGGAAGGACAGACATCTGTAAGATGCACAGTAAAGGACACTAAATTCTGATAAACAGGGCTTTTGATTTCACTTCATGTGGGGTGTAGCAATGACTTCTTCTCCAAGTTGTCTCTGCTTCCCTTTTCTGAGTTATTGACATATATTTCCTTTTGCTGCCAGCTTTGATGGCTGTCTGCTAACTCAGCCAGCACTCATCTCTCAACCCTGAATAATCAAGTGACTTGGGACAGGCTAACAGAAGGACAGTCTCCCTCCAGGACATGATGGTCCTGATGTTCAAATGTGCTCACAGACAATGAGCTTGAAAAGGAGAGGACCAGGTGGGCAAAATGTATTTGCTGGGTACACTGGGATTTTAAAACACATGATAACAAAATTCTGCTGCAATATTAGTCCTTGTGACTGCCTGTTTCAGCCTTGCATGCTCAGTGTGGTTCTGCTCTGTCCAACTCAACTGCATCCCTCCCCAGCCCTCTGCACAGAGGAGAGGCTGCAGGAGAGTCAGATTTGTGCTTTCCATGCCAGATTTGTCCTTTCCATGCCAAATTTGTCCTTTCCATGCCCTACACAGTGGTTCTAGACAAACAAAATAGTGGCAGTCCCAGTTCCTCAGTGTTCCATCAAGAGGGAAATCCCTTCCCACCTGCAAGGAGAAGCCCCTGGAGAGCAGGGATTTAGTAGCATTTTAGTAGTGACTGCCTCACTCTATCACACCAACTAGGTCCTGCTAATTTTTACCAAAATGCTGAGTGATATATCCAAATAATTGGAAATCCTGTGACATTTCCTTGGTGTTGTTACTGTGGAAGACTCAAGGAGTGTCACCAGATGCTTATCACAACCTTGCTCCTCCCTTGATGCCGTCTTGTATTTGGCACTCCAGCCAGCCAGCTCCAGAAATTCTGCCCTGAAAGACATCATGGATGTGCCCAGCAGGACTTGCCTACACACAGCAAGTGTTTATGTGTTTAGGAGCCAAAATATTCCCTTTCCCACCGAGCACCCAGAGCACGGAGCCAGGCAGCCACATCTACCTGGAGCTCTGGAAACTTGGAACATAATTATTTGATTGATTTGAGGAGGGTCTTAGGTCCTAAGTCCTAAGTCTTAGGTCCTGCTACTTTTAACCAAAATGCTGAGTGATATATCCAGATAATTGGAAATCCTGTGACATTTCCTTGGTGTTGTTACTGTGGAAGACTCAAGGAGTGTCACCAGATGCTTATCACAACCTTGCTCCTCCCTTGATGCCGTCTCTTGTATTTGGCACTCCAACCAGCCAGCTCCAGAAATTCTGCCCTGAAAGACATCATGGATGTGCCCAGCAGGACTTGCCTACACACAGCAAGTGTTTATGTGTTTAGGAGCCAAAATATTCCCTTTCCCACCGAGCGCCCAGAGCATGGAGCCAGGCGGCCGCATCTACCTGGAGCTCTGGAAATTTTGAACATAAAAAAATGATTTGATTGATTCGGGGAGGGAGAAAGAAACACAAAAGGCCTTAAGATTTCACTGATTTCTCCTGGGACTCTTTTCTGTACACAAAGTGTTTCCTGCTCTGTTCTTGGAAGCATTACCCTTGGCTGGGCCTGTCCTTTAAAACATTACCAGCTGTATGCAAAATAGAGTGCAAAGTGCCAAAAAGCCCCGCGGGCTATTTACATTTGGCTGGAGCTTGCTGTGTTGGCCAAGCTACAGAGATACTTTGTTCATCAGCCTTGCAAGGAGAGCAGCTACTTCAAGCTGTTTGGGGCTGTTTATACACAGAGTTACCATGGAAGTCCCCAGGCCCCACAGCTTTGCACACTCACATCTCCAGGGTGTATTTTTCCAGGACCTGATTTGTGTCCCCTCTCACTTGGCCAGGATTTGGTTGGAAGTTCTGGGATGGGGATGTGGGATGCAAACTGATTTGTGTCTGTGGTGAAGGATTCCCTGGATGCTGTGTGGGTCCTCTCTTGATGCAACAAGAGCAGGTGGAGCAATGGGATTACCAAGAACATTTTTCTAGGGTGAATTTGGGGAAAAGCAACACTATAAAAAAAAATTTCATCACAAACTCTTGCAGCTGTATGGAAAGAATAACTTACAATTGTCTTGGGTTTTATGTTTACAAGAAATAGATACACATTACCTAAAGTGTGATGATCAGCTGAGGGCAACCTGAATTACAAAAATACTTAAAATCAAGGGAGCTCTACATTAATTTCTTCATAATAAAGATAATTTGTAAATTACCTTTATTATAAAGAAATAAAGATATCTTTAATATCTTTATTTTAAATTGTTGTGCCCATGTATCAGTGCATTTTAAATATTACATTGTAGGCTCTCTCAGAGTATTTATTATATTCTAAAAGCTCAATCTAGATGAAACCTCCATCTCATCAAAGTCAAAAGTATGAAGCAAGTGGCAAATCCCACAAAAATGGGCATAAAAATAGCTAGGTTTTTTTTTTTTTTTTAAGACTTCAGGGAAAAGGTAAAAACCTTTGCAATATTTCTGGTTGAGATTGTTCAGGTTTTCTTGAATCCTTGGGCTACCACCTCAGCTAATAAGGATGTGGCTTCCCTGACTTTTCTTTCTGCTATTATTTGTTACTTTGGCTGTTTTATTAAAAAGACTTCTCAGAGCTGAACCCTTGTCATTAATCACCTCTTGCCAGCCTGTCACAGGCACGCTGACTAATGGCATAGCTGGGTATGAGGGTAGGGCTGGAGACCCTCTCCTGGATGGCTCCAGGTGTCCAGGTTTGGGAATTTTACATCTCTGCCCTGGCAAGCAGTGCTGGGGAAGACTAAAACATTGCTTCCTTGGCCTCATACCAAGGGCCAGGATTATCCTGTGTGCTTGATGGAGTAGTTTGTATTTGTCCTTCTGTACTGCAAGGAACTGAGCTCTCAGTGAGTGCTCAGAGGGGAGAGGGGACACATGATCCTCACAAGCTGATGGTAAAAATCCCCTCCTCCCTGTGCCTGAGATCTGATCTCAGAGCCTGAATGAGGTCACTGGGGACTTTTCCCACTCATTTTTGCAGGGCAAGGGTGTTATAAACGTGTGGAAGCTGAGCCAAACCTTCCAGGCTGGCCAAAGTTTCCAAACCCAGCTGGCTGAAGTAGAGCCTGGACAACACAGCTACACCTGTGCAATGAAGGTTCTCCTTCTGCTTTGGCTTTCAGACATCCTCGCTCAGGAGCAGAAACACTTGGGAAGCAAACCAGCAATGTGTCTGCTGTCTGTGCAATTGCTCTCTACCAAAGAGGGAGTCAGCCAAGCCTGGAGTTCATTCTGCCTTGGCCAATAGTTAATAATAACCCTGCAACAGCTTATTTTTCTTTTTCTCTCTCTCTCTTTTTTTTTTTCTTTTTTTTTTTTTTTCTGCAAATTAAGGGTAGATGAATGGCCTGGATAAAATTAGAAATCTCTTCCTGCAAGACTGAGCTGAGTTTACAAAGTTATAACTCCACTGGTATCCCATTGCAGCTGGGGAATCCCAGCTGCTCTCTGGAGGGTGAATAGCTGATAACAAAGTGCAAAATTGTGCCCTGGGTCAGAGGGTGTCCCCCAAACGTGCTGGCTTCACATCACAGCAGCTCTGAGGAGGTGGAGGGGGTGATTCCTGATTTCACCTTCCTTTACTGCCAGGACAGGCAGCAGCTGTAGCAGGGAAGTGCCCTGTGGGGTATTAAGAGATGGGGGCTAATGGGATTGGATGTGCATTGGGTGGGCCAGATCACAGGGGAGGAAAGGAATTCAGGTTTAAGGAGGAATTTGAGTTCCTTTGAAGGTAATGCCCAGGTACCTGCTGGATAGGGAACTTTCTACAGGTGGATAGCCAGGCAGAAATTTGGGAGGCTGTCCCTCATCCCACCCACTAAATACTGCGACTCCTCCCAGGGCCTTCTGCATGACTTTGATCCACTCTGGCCATTTATCCTTGAGGCTGCATGATGAAGTGGTGCCCATGCTTTGAGTGATCCTGGCCCTGACAGTCTTTATAAAAAACTGGTTTTTTCATAACTGTGAGATTTAGAGCTCCCAAGAGTCTCACCCATGAGAGAGGTGAACAGCAGGAGTTTCTTTGTGGCAAGCCTTGTAGGAGTGACGGGGATAGGACGGTCAGGATGGACGGAGATGAGAGATCTCTGCAGCCAGGTTGTGGAACTTGGGGTTTATTGCCAAGGGCCTGGGTGCAGGGCCCTGCTGGGAGCTGCCAGCCACAGCTCAGAGCAGGCCCCAAAGAAGTAAAGAGAGTGGTAAAGAGAGAGAAGGCAAGAGTGTGGTAAAGAGGATGAGAGAGTAAAAGAGAGGATAAGAGAGAGAGTAAAAGAGGATAAGAGAGGGAGGTTCCCATTGCAATACAATAAATCTTTTTCTGGTCATGGAACTTGGGGTTCATTGCCAAGGGCCTGGGTGCAGGGCCCTGCTGGGAGCTGCCAGCCACAGCTCAGAGCAGGCCCGAGAGAAGAGAGGGGGAGAGAGGATGAGAGGGTGAGAGAGTAAGAGGGTAAGAGCATAAGAAAGGTAAGCACGTAAAAGGGAAAGAGAGTGAGATTCCTATTACAATACAATAAATCTTCTGTGTTGAATATTCTGATTCTCACTAACCAATCTAGTACAATATACAAATCCTACAGCATTTACATACAGCCTATAAGAATCATTACATTACCACACTGTGTTACATTTTAAACTCTAAAAACTCCTCTTTGGACCCCTTCTGCCAAGCTAGTAGGGTCTGCTCTGCCCCTTGGAGCTGTCTGCAAGCAGAGGGAATTGTTTCATCAAAAGGGGATTACCTTCAGCCAGCCATGCCATTGTTTTCCAGTTGTTCAGTAACTGAGGTGTCTCAAAGCTTGCTTTCATTTCAATCTCGCTTATAGTTCCTATATTCTCAAAATCTTTTGCCAAGTAAACATATTTATAAGGCTTCTCTGTTTTATCTGCCCCAACAAAACCCCACCTTTATTCCCATGTCCTCGTTGGGTGAGGGGTGTGAGGTCACAGCTGGGTATGGCTGAGCTGCTGTGACAGACCAGACGTCCCCTTCAGCTGAGTGCTCCCACATCATTCCCACCAGAGAGGCTGAAGACATGAGCTCAAACCAGCCTGACTCAGGACGGACAACAGCTGGCAGTACCTGCTTAAATCATTGTAGTTCCCATTTGATGGTGCCACCACAGCTCTGGTGAACATGGGCTCTGAGCCATTGACTACATGCTTTATTTGGATTTTGCTGGTGTCTAAAATGACCCATTGAGGTCAGTGGAGATAATGTGCACCAGCTCAGTACCAAGCCCAGCACTTTCTGCACAGTATTAACATTTTACACCCTCTCTGGAATGGATGGAGAAAGCACAGGTTACCTTCATAATGAGGTATTAACAAAAAATTCCCCAAACAACACAAGATATGTTTGATACCTAGAAGGTCTGTCTGCTGGTTTCAGAAGTAATTCTGAACCTTTATATAACAGTGCAGTTAGCTGACACTATAAACTTGTTATGTACCTGCTGGAACACAACAGCTCCTTTGAAGCAATTCAGATCTATTTGGTAATTATAGAATTAGGCCACATGCCATACTTGGAAGATTGTGCAAAGGGGAAAACTCTCCATTTCAAAGTGACTGAGAGCTTTGGTGGCTATAGGCATTTTTTTTTTCCAGCTGACGAGCAATTAAAAACTCTTCAATATATCACTCTTTGGCTGAATTGAGCAACCCAGGAATCTCCAAGGGGGTCTGCAATGCACTGACAATAAAGAAACTTCCTGGGACAGTGCAGAACTTGCTCTGCACACTGTCAAATGTGATGGGATCTGGCACCTCCAGATGCAGTGGCAGGAAAGCAGAAAAAAACTGGTTAAGAATGTCTTAAATAATCCAATTACATTGGTATCAGGTTTTTGTTTTGCAGGCATTCCAGAATTAACACAGCTGGATTTTCCCCTTTCCTCACACTTTTATGTGTCTTTCTCTTTAGAGGGATGGAATGGTCCTGCCTAGGATGTGACACCAGGCTGGTCATGGCATCTCAGCATTTGGAGTGTCCGGGGGCAGCTCTGTTCTATGTGCAGGATCATGAAGAGGAATTGCTGGGATGAAAAGCAAGTTTGGTGGGCCCCAGCTGTGGTGAAACACAAGAAGAGAATGAGCTGGTTCTTGGTTTTGGTGGGAAATTTAGACAGGCCTCCAAAATGGAACAAGTACCTCCAGAGCTCAGAGCCTGAGGTGGGATGTGCAGGTCACCTCTGGGGTAGCTACAAGGTCTGCATTGGATTTGGTGCCCTCAGCCCTTTTCATGTGAAAGTCCATCCCAGAGTGCGACTCTTCTCATCTAAAATGGGCACCAAAGCAGAAGAAAGTGGGGGGGATCTTTGCAGGGATCTGTTTTTCCCTGTTGTCTCCAGTGGGAGTCCTGTGTGAGGCGTTCAGAAGGACAACATCAGGCCAGATGTCTTTCACTGGGTGACACCTGTCCCAGCCTGGTTCCCAACTCACCAGCTGTAGGAGCCCTGCCACTGAGGGGAAGCAGCAACACAACAGTGCCCCAAATTCTTCCCTTGTGAAGGATAAACTTGTCCTCATCTCCTAAGCAATCTGGGTTTGGGGAATGGCTGTGTTTCCTAGCTGGGATCTATATCAAACTGTGGTGGTGTTTGCGGGTCCCCAGGACGAGGGAAGAGATGAGAATCTTGACTCCATGTTTCAGAAGGCTGATTTATTATTTTATGATATCTATTATATTAAAAAGAAAATTATATACTAAAACTATACTAAAAGAATAGAAGAAAGGATTCCATCAGAAGGCTAGCAAAGAATGAATAATAAAATCTTATGACTGACCAGAGAGTCCGACACAGCTGGACCTGTGATTGGTCATCAAGTAGAAACAATCCACATGAGACCAACCAAAGATGCACCTGTTGGTAAGCCATCTCCAGAGCACATTCCACAGCCATCAGATAGTTATTGTTTAAATTTCTTTTCTGAGGCTTCTCAGCTTCTCAGGAGAAATATCCTAGCGAAAGGATTTTCATAAAATATGTCAAACATCAAACCACTGCCCTTCTGGATACGTCACACCTGGTGTGAGGGGCACACGGATTTTGAGCAAGACACCCTGACCCCCAGTGTCCTCCTTCAAGAGTCTTGGTCAGGGTGCAAAGGGACAGTGGTGTGTGGTTTGGAATTTGGAGTTAAAAGGAGTTAAGCTGTGGGATGTGTTTGTGGGAGGGTTTCGAGGATGTGCTGCAGCAGAGCCTGGGACTCCCAGGAAACCAAGTTCTCGTCCTCAGTCCCTGCATTTGAAGCCTGGCCCAAACTCTAAATGGAAGGGATTGTTTCTCTTGACATCAGTGCTCTGGTGGGATGAATCCTCAGCCTGGATGAAAGCTGAGCTGCCAGCCCAATTGTCATTCATCACACGGTGCAGAAATGTCATTTTTTAATGATCAGGCTTCCCTCTGGAAGCTGGGCTGCAGTGATTCCTTGACTGAGTGTCTCAGAAGATGTGCTCCAAGGGGGGAGTGTCTCTGGTGGCATAAATCCTCATTTCCTCATTAGCTGGGCATTAGTGGAAGCAGGTCACTTTCTGCACAGTACTTTTGAGAGTGTATTTGCATATAGATGCAGTGGGTCAGATTCTGGTGCTGGTTTAAACCCTGAATAAGTTCATTAACAATCATGCATTAAACCACACTATTTGTGAAGCCTGAACCTTCTGAACACAAAAGAACCATAGCCAGGGTCTTGCAAAACAGCAAACAAATGCAAAAAATACATCTGGGACCTTTTATAGAATATTTCAGCAAATTGTCCCCATTCAAGATTAATTTTTGCCTTTCTAAAGCTATGTTGGTTTTTTTTTTAAGCTTGTGCATGGACACAATATTTTCTGTTAAGCAAAACTGTGCAAATTACTCATATGAACTAATCTGACCTGCCTAACAGCCTTGAATAAGACATATAAATATATATATATATATATATATATACAGCCTTGAATATGACATTTTATATATATCTATAATGTCTATATATATATATTATATATATAACATCTATATATATACACACATATATATATATACATGCACACCTACATACGTGCACACATAGACTACACAAAAAAGGTGTTAGCTAGGAGATGATACAGCATTTCCCCCCCTCCAAATCTACTTTTCCCCTGCCAGATTTATGAAGTATTTTCCTTGTTGTCTCCTGCTGAACTGAGGACCTTGAAGATGAAGTCAAGCATGAGGTTTAACTGTACCCATTTTGGCAGCCCTGGAGGGGCCTTTAGTGCTTTTCTTCGAGTTGCTCCAAGATTTTCTTCTGTGTCCGCAAGGAGAGTCCTGCAAAGGAGTGAGGGAGTTTGCCATCCTGTTAGCCTGGGGTGCACAGAAAAATGAAAAACACAAATTTCCCATTGTACCTGACTCTTTCCCTGGTACAGAAAATCTGCCCCACCCTTGAGTCCCTGGAACATGCAAAGCATCTCCAAGAGTCCTGAGGTCTGTGCTGCAGGACACCCCTATGGAGAGAAGCTACCAGGGGTCCAAAAGTGCTGGAATCTGATTGACCCCACACAGGAAGGAGAAGTAAATGTGAAAAAGGGTTTGGAACAGTGAAAATGTCAGTAGCAAAAAAAAAAAAAAAAGTTTATGTTTTTCCCCCCAATCATTTTAAATCCCAAAATGATGGCATGGCCATGTATTTCATGGGGCTGCTGCTGTCCTTGAGGGCTCTTTCAGCTCATGTGGGCAAAGGGCTCTGGAAAAAGGGATTATTTATGTGGGTATCACTGCAAGCATCCCATTTCCTTGGGAAGCTCTCTGAAAGGGTAAGGGTTTGGTTTGGGTTTTTTTTTTTTTTCCTTTTTTTCTTTTTTTTTTTTCTTTTTTCTTTTTTCTTTTTCTATTTTCTATTATCTTTTTTCATTTTTCTTTTTTCTTCTTTTTTCTTTATTTTTCTTTTTCCTTTTTTTTTTTCCTTTTTTCTTTTTTCCTTTTTTCCTTTTTTAAAAGAAAATCTTCCTGCTCTTACCCCAGAGCCTGGATCTCTGCAAACCGAGGACCAGAGTCCCTTTGCCATGTGTGTGGTGCCTTTGGGCTCTCCAGTATCACCTGGGTGTTTGGATACTGTCCTTGGGGAGGGATTTTCCATCCAATGAGGAGGATCCTCAGTTTCCCACTGTTTTTTTCCTGCTCCATTGCTTTGATCAGCTCAGCTGTTTTTGAGACAGGCTTGACCCCACACCAGGGATGTCTTGGCAGGGCCTGGCTGGGACCCAGCTGGAGGATCAGGGAGCAACCCTGGGCTCCCTCAGGACCCAACACAGGGACTTGCCAAGCAAATCTGAGCTGAGCAGAGAAAATGGCCCACAGTATGGGCTTTGCAGAGCTCGTGCCAGCTGAAAACCCAACCATGAAGCTGCTGCCTTCTTGTTTGCCCAACAGCCCCCACAAAGCTGGAAAATTGCAGAAAAATTGCAATACTTCATCTTCTACCCACTTCTGCTGTCAGTCTCTAGCTTGAAGCCTGAGCATTAAGGAAAGGCACAAGGGATTGGTTTCTACAGGGCCAGGCAGTGGACACAGGTCTAATTGAGCCTAAACAGCACTGAGATGATGGGATGGAGGTTTGTCCCTGGGCTGCTGAGCACTGTGATTCTGGTGGGGCTGCATCCAGCTCAGGGCTGTGCAGAGCTGGGCGCTGCTGGCCTGCAGAAGCACATGGATAATATGCTGCTGCTCACTCTGAGCACAGACCAAGCCTGGGGCCTCAGCACCACATTCCCATGATGCAGGAAGATTCTAATGCTTGGATGTAATATTCACAAGAAATAATAATTATACTTATAAATTATTAGAAATGTTATATACTAGTACTATTTATACATCGATTATTATCCTAATAATACTATTTTACTAATAATTATTTGATCTTTGACTAATTATTTGATTATTTGACTACAGGCTGACGGCAGCCCTTCCCCAAGAGATAATTGCTCTGTACTCTGAGTGGAAGTCAAGAAGTGGAAAAACACAAATTTACAGCAGCTTCAGAGATAACTGCTGGATAGGCTTCCATGCAGAGATGGGAAGCTCTTCTCCATCCCCACTCTAGTGCCCTCAAGGGACTTTCCCTGCAGGGCTGTGGCTTAAATCTGTGTTGAGACAGCAGAGAATTGCATCTATTCCATATTTCCACGCCAAGGCTGGTATTCTCCAGCAATATCTCTGTGCTGAATAAACCCTTGGCTGCTGTGATCTCCTCTTGGGTGACAGTGGCTGGGTTTGGCAGTCTGTGTTTCACCAGGATCACTCAGCGGGTGCTGTGCCAGCCACGATCTCCCCCTCTGTTTGGATCTGCTCTTTCCTGGTGAGAGTTTAGTTTTCCTTGCCTTAAAAGGAGACAGCCTTCACCACTGATGTATCTTCTCCCCTTGCTCCTCACTGTAGTTTTCATCAGCTGATGGCACATCTGTATTCCTGGGAAACTGAGCTGTCCTGAGCATCCAATTCCTCTCTGTCTCCTGCTCTGCAGGCAGTGATGTGTCTCTGCCAATTTGCTGAGGAATTAGCTGGGGATAAGGATCTGTGTACACTTTATACTTTGCTTCCCAGCACCCACCATTGATAATGAGCATGTCCTTTATGACCTGAGCCTTGTTTTAAGTGAATGCAAAGTATTGGCCCTTTCCTTGGTGATCCACAGCCCCTGCAGCCACACACTGTTACCTGGAAGCATTCCAAGTGTTTTGGAGCAATGCACTGGAATACACCACAAATGAACCAGTTTTGCTTGTCTAAGTTTTGTCTCTGGGGATTTGGGAGGGATGGCAGGGGAGGAAAGGGATGAATATTTATTAGCTTTTAATCAAAGAAAGTGCTCTCTGTAAGCAGACAGGCTACTGTCTGTATCTGATCCAAGAGAGACATCCAGATCCCTGTTCTTTGCTGTGCTGCAGCTTGTGCCCCTCTGAGCTGAGCAAATGGGTTGTAAAGCACTCCAAGAGGTGCCTGTCTCTGTTTAGGTTCTGCTGCATTTGGATTTTCCTGGCCATGTTCACCCGGGATTCTGCTGGAAAAAAAACAGTGGCTGGATGAGTGGAATGAACAGCAAAGTGCCCGTGCCATGACCCTGAGAGAGGAGGTGCATTTTGGGGAAGTTTGCACACATTTGAGCAGCCTGGCCCAGTAGAAGGTGTCCCTACCCATGGCAGGGGCTGAAAATGAGATGATCTTTAAGATCCCTTTTTTAAACCCAAACCATTCTGTG
The DNA here is from genome assembly GCA_039654755.1 of Calcarius lapponicus. Classification (NCBI taxonomy): domain Eukaryota; kingdom Metazoa; phylum Chordata; class Aves; order Passeriformes; family Fringillidae; genus Calcarius; species Calcarius lapponicus. The sequence continues at coordinate 9,739,437 of CM077464.1, read as the reverse complement.
ATTCTGTGAGTCAGGCAATTTGTACACTGACTGTACATCCTAGGTGTCTTGAGTAACCCCTTCAGACCCCATCCTGGATACCCTGAGCAGGGAAAAAACAACACCTCTCAAGCAGAAAGGAGAGAAGATACAAAGCAGCAGAGAACTGGAGCTGTGGAGCAGAGCTGAGCTGGAAGTCAGGGTTTTATGGAAAAAAAAAAAGCTCCTGGACTGTGTGTGACAGCCTTGGGTCCTCTAATCTTAACCTGCTGGGAATGGGATGCAAAGGCAGTGGGGATTCACCATCCCCTTGCATTGCATGGGGTCTGGGTAGAAGGTTTGCATCCTGCTGCTCCATGATGCAGGAATTCTATGCAGGCCCACAAAGGGGGTTTAAAGGTGGGACAAAGCTTGGTTCATGGTTGGGTGTGCCCACCTGAAGACTTCTGTGTCACAAGAGGACAGGCACCAATGGGGAGCCCCAAATCTCTGAGAAAATGTTCATAATTCTGCACTAAGCCAGGCACCAGGCCTCCACAATGGGCCATGCTGTTAAATTGTCATCAAGCTCCTTGGCACAGCATCCTCCTCTCCCGGCCTGGGGACTTTTCAAGGGCTGGCATGGGGCAGGGGACCAGCCCCAGCTGTCAGTATGGCTGAGGCCACCCTGGTGAGGGTTCGGAGAGGAGAAGAGGGTTTGGTTTGTAGGTCTGGCACAATTGCTCTTAGCCCCTTTTATTTACTGGTAGAGACATGGTCTCCTTGTTCAGCAAAATCCCGACTGTGAAACTGAAGGACCACATGTCCCACCCTCATGGAAATGCAGCTTCCCAGCTAAAAACATCTGGTAGGAGCCCTGTGTTTGTGAGAGGCCAAACAGAAAATGCCATCAAACCATGCTGCAGGGATCAGAGGGAGATCAAGCCAAGGCTGGATCACCCCTGAGCAGTTTGGGGCTGAGTTTTACCACAAGAGACCATTGCAGGACCAAAGTCTTGGGCATGAGCTGTCTCCTTCTGCTGCTGCCTCAGCATCTCACACAGCTCTCCAGGCAGACAGGGGATGGGCACACCAATGCTTCTGTTACAGACCAGGAGCTGAGGGGTTAAATGACAGGGCATCTTTGGCACATCAGAGAAAAAAAAATCTCCCAAATCCCAGGGCAGGGTGTTAGCCAGAGATTTCTCTTACTTCTCAGCTGGAACATCTTCCCCACCAATGTTCCAGCAGAGGACCTGGTGCAGGAGCACAGCTGCAGCTTTTCAGGCTGCCTCAGATGTGGACTGAGGGCTCTCTCTGCAGCAGGAGGTCCTGGGGGGGTGGGAAGGGGGCTGTGTTGTGCTCTGAATACAAAAGAGGCAAATATTTTTCTTATTTCCCAAAGCACACTTCTGTCAGCACTGGCTCTCCCACCTAGGAAGTGTCCATGCAGGAGGTCTTCTCCTGGCCAGAGCAGACTGGGGACCCTGACAGGGCAAAGCCTCTGAACATCTGCTGTGAACAAAGTCAAGCCTCTGCTTCAGAAACAGCCACACAAAAGAGCCCAGGCACTTCAGTGACAATTCATGGAGCACAATTACACTGCCACTGATGACTGACTCCTTGGGGCTTGCATCAGGGCAGCTGCAGATGTCCTGCAAAGACCAGCAGTGTGACAAGAGCATCATTGCAGAGCTGAGAAAGGCAGGGTCAGATGTCTTGAGAGTGATCACAGGGAAGCAATAAAGCAACCTCCAGATTTGCATCAGAGCAATGGCAGGATTGTACCCAAATCCAGGGCAGGGGGAGTCACATCCTTGACACTAGGAGTGCAGTGAATGTCAGAGTAAATTTGTAATTAATGCTGCACTCTAAAAAATAAAGCAGAGCTTTCAGCATCTTTGTCTTGTGGGTTTGCCTTGAGAAGCTGGAGTTTGGGATGAAGGTTTGGCAGCAGGCAGTGTGGTGGGGGTCCTGCTGGGACAGGCTGGAAGACACATCTCCCTTCTCTTCAAACAGCCCAAATGGATGGCTGGGGACTACAACCAGGGGCCCATCAGCACCTTGCAGGAGACAGGATCAAGACCCTGAGGCACCAAGGGCTGGTCCCATCACCCCCCAGAGCCAAGCTGTCAGCTCAGCCTGAAGATATCCCAGAGCTCTGCTGTTCCTGGCTGCTTGAGGAGCCCCTTGCATGTGGCTCTTGTGCACAGCTGTGTCACACTGTCCCTTCCCTGGCATTTCAGTCCTGCCTCAGCCTTTCCTGCTGCTTTTTCCCCAAGCTGCTCCTCAGGGCAGCCTGGCTCCACAGCACCTTCTGCAGAGCCACACCACAGCTCATCCATCTCCTGCCAGCCCTGCTGCCTGACAGCTCTGCCTAAACAGCAGCCTGCAGCCTCCTAACAAGGGCATAGGGAATCTGAGTTTTCTGGATCAGGGAAAAATGTCAGACCCTCCTGCCCGACCACCAGCCCTTTTTTTTACTCCCATTTCTCCCCTTTTGCTTTTCCAGGGGGCTCTTTGCTATGCTGCCAAGATACTGCTGTAGCAGAGAAATGGAAAAAAAATCTGGGTGTTACATGAACTGATGGCCACTTTTGGAAGTTTCAGAAATGAAACTTCCCAGGGAAGGAAGAGCTTTAGCCTTTTAAGTTTTGGGATGGCTCTCTGTGGGGGGGAGGTGGGAGTCGTCACCATGGATGGAGCAGGGGTCACTCCTGTGATCAGCACAGCTCCTGTTCAATCCAGGTGCACACCTCCACATGGATTTGTTTCCTGCCTCTGTGCAGGGATTGCTGGAGCTCATGCTTAGGGAGCCAGCAGTGTGTGCACAGTCGTGTTGGTGACACCAGACACGACACCTGCAAGGTGCCCATCAGGGGAGAGATGGCTCTGGAGGGAGCCTGTCCCCTGAGAGGCTGGGGAAGGTCTGGATCAAAGCCTGGGGATGTGTGATAATCAGCCTTTTAGGAGCTGTAATCCCACTGAAAGGCTTTTTCCTCCCGTGCAGCTGGAGGGCTCAGGTGTGAAATGTCAGACATGGGTGCTAAGCAATTGAAGAAGGTGTTGTAAAACAAGCTGGGGTTTTGCTGCTGCATTTCCTTTATGCCTCCTGTGTGGCTTGGTGTGTCTCAGGGGCCTTTTGTGACCTCACAGGCTCTGACATTTCCTAAAATGACATTCCTCTGACATTGTCTGCACCTTCTTGGTAAGGTTCTTTTGACTTCCAAATGTATTGGCCAAAAAGCTTTTATGCATAAATGTAAGCTCTCCTTGGCACTCCCTTGTGAAAAAAAAAGAAGAAAAATAAAAAGAAATAAAGAAGTAAATTTGATGCAGTGTTTTACGTACTGCTTTATTCCTAACAGGATAATTTTATAGAATCACAGAATACCAGGTTGGAAGGGAGTTAAATGTTGAGATGGTTCAACCTTTCTTGGTAAAAGCCCAGCTGAATCTTAAATGTGTCCAGCATGGGGAATCCAACTCTTCCCTGGGGAGATTATTCCAATGGCTGATTGTTCTCATTGGAATGGGATGAATTGGTGATACAAAACCCGAGAATAAACCAAATCAAATGCTGTAAACCACTTCATTCCTCAGGGAACAGCAATCCCTCCAATCGACCCAGAGGCAGCAGCACATCCTCTGTCTGTGGAGGGCAGAAGGACATCAGAAATGCTGGGCATGTTCAGGCAGCAGGGCATTAATTGTCCCCAGGGGATTTACAGACAATCCCCACGATGAAGAGGAGGCAGCAGATCAATCAGGGAAGGGTTGAGGCAGGGCACAGCTGGAGCTGAAGCAGAGTGACCCCTCCCTGTCCCAGCAGAGATTGCTCTGTGGACTGCCTGCTATTAATCCCGCCCAAGCACGCACAGGACCCGCACTGGGCAGCCCCCAAAAAGCTTTTCTCTGGCCTGACCAGCAGCATTTTGATCACTTGTCATCTGCCCCTGTGCGAGTTCTCACGCTGTGTCACTGGCACAGCGGCTCAGGCAGGAGCCTCAGCAGGGAAATGTTAATGAAAATCACCTATCAAGGCAGGGCAGGACTCAAGATAAGCACTGGGGGTGAGACTGTGCTTCCAAGTGTGGGAGCTGCTGGGGGAAGCCTTGTTTTCACTGCAAGGCTCTTGTCCTCCTGGCCTGGATGGAGGGGACAGGGTCTTCAAGTAGGAGGGTTTGGTGATGGTGAGTTTAGGGTTGGACACTCACCTGTGTCCCAGCTGAAGGGTGTGGGGAAAGGCTGTGTCCTCTTCTGCAAGGCCATGAGAGATGCCCCTCTGGCCTCAAGAGCCTCTTCTGGCTCGTGCATGAGAGATTTGGCTTCCAGTTCCCTGTGTTGCTCTATTTATCCCACGATAAATTCATCACTTGGGTAGAAACGGAAATGTAGCCCAGGGGTGGTCTGGGATCTCCTCCATGAGGGGTGTTGCCAGAAAGAGTCCTCAGTGTTCTGCTGGGAAGGGAAGGGTGGGGATGGCTGAGAAAGAGCCAGGCACTGCAGCCCATGGCTTTTCTTGGTAGGGGATGGATTGGCACCCAGCAGTGAACAGACCCAAGTCTGAGGTGACTGATCCCTTCTGCAGCATTGAACCCTCCTTGAAGGGGTCTCAAAACCTTGTGTGGATCATACAGCGCTGTTCACACATCCTTTATACAGGGAAATAAAGGTGGTTTTCATCCCTGTGGGGCCATACCTCCCACCAGATTTACACCTGGGCATTTCTTGGTGTCTTTCAGCAGGAGGGAGGTCCCTGCAGCCTCTGCATCCCCCGAGAGCTTCTGGATGGACCCTGCTGGCACTGCAGCCTCCCAGTCTGAGGTTCAGTCATGAGAACCTTAATTCTGCCCCAAATCCTGTGCTTTATTTAACAAAATGTGGTTGAAATCGTGAAGGACTAAGCCTTGCCAGCCCCCGTCCAGAAGTCTCACCATGATGGTAAACTTTCAGCAGATCTTATCCACAGGGAAAATACTCCTCACCTCCCAGGCTGCACAATCTGCATTCTGAGGCTCCTCACCCAGAAGTGTCTGTGTTTTCAGTGCCACCTTGCAATAGCTTTGGGGAGGAAAGTTAAAAACCAGGCCTTTTTAATCTTCTTCTTCTTCTTTTTGTTCTGACAAGCAGTTGTGCTTTCCTGAATTCAAAGGGGGTTTTCAGGTAAAATGAGAATTTTCTTAGAAAATGTCATCTTCGGTAGAGATGTTTTAATACTTTTGAAAAAAACAAGCTTAAAAACATAGGGTTTTCCCCTTCTCTCTCCTCCTCACTTTCTCCCAGAAACAGGTGGGCAGGAGGGAGTGGAAGATAGAACATTTTCTGTTTTCTTTATCTCAAAAAAAAAAAAAAAAAAAAAAAAAAAAAAGAAAAAAGAAGGAAAAAAAAAAAGAAATTAACACATTGCCAAGATTTTTTTTTTTGTTATTTTGTGTTCAGAGTGTTTTTTTTTTTTTTTTTCCATGGAAAAAGACCATCTTTTTTAAACCAGCTTCAGTTGCTGTTTTTCTATAATTATACCCCAAAGTCTGGGAACTAGGGCAGAGGAGGCAGTGAGCAGAGAAGAGCACTACAGTGTAGACAACCCTCGTAGCAAGCACGTTGTGGGATTTTGCAACTGCCCTGTCTCAGCCATATGGGGCTTGTTCCAGGGTTGCACTGCTTCTTTTCCTTTTAAACACCCATCAGGTTTTATGCCGTTTTTGCTGCAAGTTGTAAAGAAGGAAAGGAAAAAGATCATGCAGCTGCCATTAGGATGAACTATCTAATTAGTGTGCAAAAGCACTTGCCTCCTGGAGGGAGGATGAATTAAATGACCTGCGGCAGAGGGTGATTCATTTCTGCTCTGCTCTTGCATTTCCCCTCTCGTGACATGAATCACTTGTCCTGTGCAGGGAGCAGGGCAGAGCTCCTGCAGCAGCCTCTGGGGCCAGCCTGAAGGACTCAGACCCCAAACCATCACGAGCAGCCAGCCAGGTTCCCTCTTCCTCAGCAAGGAAGATGTTTATTCAAGTTTTGTGTAGTGTTTTTTGCCTTGTGGAGAGAGTATCCCACCTCTGATGGGGCACCAGCTCTGCCTGGGACATCCCCAGAGCATTTGTCTCTCACCCAGGAGGCTTCTCTGCTCTTTGCTGGTGCCTCTGGGCTTGTGTTGCTTCTTGTGCCTCCCTCCCCTCCCTGCCCACCTGCATTCCCGAGCTGGTGGCAAACCTCATGTCTTTGTGCTCTGCTGGTCAAATGGCCAAAATTGCTCCAGGGTTTTGGAAGTTTTTGGAAAAGCCATGTCTGAGATGTGCACAGACAGATATTAGAGCCACAGAAGCCTCACTTCCCCCCAGGGAACTGGACCAAAACTCTTCCTAAATTTTAATAAAGCCTCCAGAAAGGTCTTGGGTGTGGTTTTAATGCAGTGCTATCCTGACATGACTTCCCAGAGCAGAAATTGCAAGACAAATTGTCATCAGTGCCTTCTTCCACCCCCATGAGGTTGGTGACAGGAGCAGAGGAATTCCCTGGCTGTTTGCAGCATTCAGCCCTTTCCCTGGAGCAGGCTGATGTCCATGTCATTCCCCCAAACACAGTCAGTCTCTGGACCATAAGTTTGACTCGGAAAAACCCCAACCTGCCTCCTCCACTGGTGTGAGCAGTGACCACCTTCCTCCACAAACTGTATGGAAAAGGGCGCTCAGACACTGCCTGAACCACACCAGGATATTTTCACCTCCTTCTGAGTGAGAAATGAACTCTTCACTGGAGTAGTGTAGGGTTTAACAGGGAAAGTCAAGGTCCTTTGCTGTTTGGTGGGGCTGGGTTTTGCTTGTACTCTGTCTACGTGGTGGACTTGTGCAGAAAATGTTCGAAAAACCTTTTAGGAAACAACAAAGCTCACTACCTGACAAATCTCCATCTGTCCCCTCCTTCCTGCTCTGGACATGCAAACCCACAATCACTGGCTTGACCAGCTCACACCTGGAGTCCTGGTCAAACTTGTCTCAGCTCCTCTCCTTTTGCTGAAAATATTTGTCTGTTTGCAAACATTGCTGTTCCTCAGAAGATCCTGTTCTGCTGATGTGCAGAACCTGCAGATTTGGCCATCATGGTAAAACTGGGCTGGTCTTCTACCTTAATCTCCAGCCTTTGTATCATGGGTGACAAAAAAATAAAGCACTTAGAAAGGACATGGGAATGCAATTAGTAGCTAAAACATGCTCTGTCAGGGGAAAAATTTGAAATATGTCACCACCAGAGTTGGACAAAAAAATTGCTGTTGTGTCTTTTGTTAATTTTCCTTTGTTCTTGTCAAAAAAATATTTATGGTAGACAAAAATGACATACTTCTGAAACATCCAGATGGCTGTTTCTACAGCTACTAATTCAAACTTCTGAATGGACTTGGTCTTCACGCTCTAAGGAAGCAAAATTCCCTGTTGTTTAAAGGAATTTTTCATCCACCCTCTCATCTCCAGGAGAACTCCCTGGGCAAAACAAGGTTTTTTCTTCATTTCCCACGAAAGCTGCTCCAGTTGTGTGAGAGCCTTAACTCATAGAATCATGGAATAATATCATAGAATCCTAGAGTGGCTTGGGTTGGAACAGACCTTAAAGACTATCTAGTTCCAACCCCCCCCACCATGGGCAAGGATGACACCCATTAGATCAGTCCAAGGCCACAACAAACCCAGCCTTAAACATGTCCAGGGATGGGGCATGTGTGTGTGAGCATGGGCACTGACCTGGACAGCTGCATGGAGGGTGCTCAGCCACAGGGATGGGTGATGCTGTTTCATTTCACTGGTCAGAGTCATATTTTGGCACTGCAGAAAGATGAGTGCTTCCCTCACCACTGAGGGACCCCAGTGAGAGGCTGAAACTGTGGGGTCATTAACTGGAATTCCCAGGTCTGTAAGAGTCGAAATGAGGGATGCAGGACTCCAGGCTGCTCTTCCAAATGCAGTTTATTACATCCCAGATGTTACAGGAGTCCAGGGTCTGGGTGACAGAGCCTGTGCCTACAGCTGTCAGCTCCAGCTGCAGGCAGGCCTGGAGACCCTTTGGTTTTGGTTACAATGCATTATGTACTTTTCTTTGCTGAGCATCTTAATACAGAAGAACCAATCTATACCTTAACTTTTACCTACAGCCTATCATAACTACTATAATTCCCATACTCATGTTACTATTCTCCAATCACTAAAAGTTAGTACATTACAGTTTAAGCTAGAAGTTGTTTTTCAGTTTTCTTGCAGTGGAAAATTCTGAGACCTTTTTTCTACTTGCAACATCATCAAGCTTGTTTGCCTGTGCTATCTTTCTGCTTGGTAAAAACATCTTGTTTGAGGTGGGTTTACCCTTTGCTCTAAGCCATAAAAACCCCTTCTAACTAACACACCCTTTTCTTCCTTGGTTATCCAGTAAGACTGGCTCAGCAGTTCTTTTATTCTGTATCAAAACTTGCTTCCATCTCTATTCCTTCATCAGACTCTACATTCAAAAATCTTTCTGCCAAGCACACATATCTGTGAGACTTTCTTGTCAAACTTTCATCCTTCCCAGCACAGGTCTTTCTTGATGAGATTTCTTATTTGTTAACAACTTTCCTGGTTAAACACTGACATTTCCATTTCTGTCTGTAAAGCAGGTGTGAGTTCAGCCCTGGGGTGCAAGGCAGGAGAGAGGGCTCCAGGCTTTGACCTGCAGGCAGTGGGGAGTGATGGGGACGGTGACTCGGGGAGGCAGCCAGCGCTCAGCATGAAACCACCCCCCAAAACTGCCCACCTCCAACCTGCCTGGCTCTGACCAGACAGCTCCTAAGCGCTCCAGATGGGGCCCTGCCAGCACAACAGGCTCAGCTTGGCCAGCCTTGGCCTGCCGCTTTCTTCTGGCTCAGCCAACCTTGCTGAGCAGCCATCGCTTCCCTCGAACATCAAAGGTCTTCATTAAACCCTGTCAGTCACGGGCTGTGTTCCCTGGTGGGCATCCATGTGTGACAAGGAGCACCAGGGGATCCCCAGCCTGCCTTGGGAGGTCAGCCTGCTTTGGAGGAGGGGACCATTCATGTCATGCCACTTCCAATTTAGGATGTGCTCTTGGATGGGCTCGTGCCAAGCCTGTGAGGCAGGTGCTGCAGCTGTAGGGTCCCTGCGCTGCCAAGAGGGAGCTGCTGGATGGAACAGCCCCCACGTGGGAAAGGGAAGCCTTTCCCCCCTAGCCTGGAGGCACATCCCCAGATGGGGAGCTGGTCTGCAGCCTCTGTCAGCTCCACTCACATCAGTCATGTCTCGTTGGGTCCTCTGACGGATGGGAACGGGCAGGACCCATCGCAACCACTCCCCGTCAGCCCGGGGCTGCATCCACACAGGTTTCACTTCAGGAGGTCATGTGCTGGGCCCCCTCCTGCACTGAGGCACAGGAGGTTTGTCTTCCTCTCAGGAAGGCTCCCTGGATAATGTAGGATGTTCCCAGACAGCTGATTGCTGCATCGGCTGGCACAAGGCGTGAGGGAATGGTTGTAGTGACCATCTCTCCTTCTCTTTGTGTTTCAGGATTGAGATCCAGCCTAGAGGCTTTGTAGTGCTGGTGGGCAGCAAAAGCTGTGTCTGCTGTGAGCTCCAAAGCAGTTTTTCATCCCTCAGCGTGTGGCACAGAGGACCCCTCTATGTCCCATTCACAAAATTGATTAATGTAGAAGTTTTTATTTCCAGAGCCCAGGAAAGGCTGTGAGCACACAGGTTTGGAGCAGGTTTAGGACAGTTTCTCCACAAGGATATATCACCCACGTGGCAGTGGGCTGTGGTATCATGGGGAAAGCTGAGTATGGGATCTGAATGCCTGGGTTGTTCTCTGAGATGAAACTGAAGATGAGTTTCCCCACTTGTGTGTTTAATTAAGAAAGATGCACTCTTCCCATAAAATGTCCTTTCCATTCAAACACACTCCTTGCAACAGGTCTGTGCTGCCAGATGCTGATTTAATACATGTGCAGGAGAATGCTGACCTTAATGCAGGTCTCTTTTTTCTCCCTTGCTGGAGGAAACGCTTGCAAGTAATGTACCATGTTACAGCCACAATAATGTTTAATGGTTGTGTCCTGTGACTGAGGTTAATGACTAGTTAGGGAAGCTTTCACACTGAGGAATAAAATATTGTATTAAATAAAGCTGGCAAGGAGCAGGGAAGAGGGTAATGACAGATTCTGGCAGTTCCCTACCCCAACCTTCAGTCCCAAGGAGGTGGATGTTGTAAAAGCCAACCCAGCAAACCCTTCTCAGGGCATTGACTTTGCTAAATCTTTGGGAGGGTGAACAAGATAGGTAGCTCTGAGCTGCAGATGGGTGAGAATCTTCTGCTGCTGGATATAATTCTTTGATACCCCACAAACTCCCACAGGCTCCCACAGCCCTACCTTAAGCCTGGTGCAGCAAGCCAAGCCACTCCAAATGCCTCACAGTGATGCTGGCCCAGCCATCCTCAGAGGGTCACTCTGTCTCCTCCCTTTGTGCCTTCTGCAGGTCTTGATGAGCTCAGGTCTCCTTTGAAGGGTCACACAAACTTAATTGAAAGGCTTACCTGTGTCTGTGATCACTGATAGTGGGCCCCAGGAGGAGACTGGCTCTCTTTGCTGGCTCCGGACCAGCCCTGCACCAGAGGGTTTTTGTTAAGCTTCACCCTCCTTATGGTCCCATTTCCCAGCTGAACTTCCAGCCTTCTGTAGCCAGACTCCATTTATCTGTCTGTGGTTGCATGCTTGCCTCCCTCCTGGTCCCTTTTCTTTTTTTAACAGTTGTTACTAAAAGGGTTTTTTTTTTTTCCTCCCTCCTTTCTTCTTAATGATTTTCTGCATAAAATAAAAGGGCCCTGCTGTGCCTGTACTGATGATAAATGAGAGCCAAGGGAGAAGCCAGGGCTGGTGGGTGACCCAGGTCTCTCCTTTCCCAAGCTCTGAGCTGAGCTTGTAACAGTGTGCCAGCCGTGGGGCACTGCCCTCCCAGCTGTTGCCAGATGTGGCAACTCCTCCATCACCCCCTGGCAGTCACAGCATTGGTCTCCAGAGTGGGAAGAAAGGGCTGAGAAAGGGAGAAGCCATCTCTGCTCTGTTGTGGGCTTGCTGCCTGGGCACAGCTGGCCTGCACACTGGCTCCAGAGGCAGGTCCAAATCAAGGTGGTGCTGAGATTTAGTTCCAGCTGGCAGCTAAGTGCCCCACAGCTGCTTGCTCACATCCCCCACTGCTGGCGGGGGGAGAAGAATTGGAGCAAAAAAAGGTGAAATCCATATGTTGGTATAAGACTGTTTAATAATTGAAATAAAATGAAATGTATTAACAATAAAATATAATAATTGTAGTGAAAAGGCAGACAACAAAGAGAGAGAGAGAAATCAAACCCAAGAAAGACAAATCGTGCACAACACAATTTCCCACCACCCAGTGCCTGGTGCCAGCCTGACCCTGAGCAGCAATCAGACTCCCCCAGCCAGCTGCCCCCAGTTTATGCACTGAGAAGGATGTTCTGTGGCATGGAATGTCCCTCTGGTCCATTCAGGAATTCAGATCAGTGTCCTGGCCACGCTCCCGCCCAGCTTCTTGCGCACCTCCTCACTGGCAGAGGATGGAGACTCACTGGGAAGTCTGTGATTTAGGGTGAGAACAGCTTAGCAACAACCAAAACATCAGTGTGTTATCAAAGTTATTCTCATCCTAAATCTAAAACACAGCCCTTTACCAGCTACTAGGAAGAAAATTAAGAATCTGTACACAGCACTGCCTGGTCTGAGCCCTTTGCAGCGCTCCACAGAGCCCTGCTGAAGGCCAGGGATGTGCCTGACCTTGGCATGACATTAAAACCTTGTGGGGACTGAGGCAGGAGGGCAGACTCTGAGGATGGGAAGTCCTGGCCAGTTGATGAATGCTCTGTACCCTCTCCCAGAGGGTCTGGATCCAGTGTCCATTCCTGCCACAGGCGTCCAGGTGAGTGTGTGTGACTCACCAGGTAAGTGCACTCTGTCCTGCTCAGCACGAGGGCAGCTGTTGGGAAGGATGAGAGTTTGACAAGAAAGTCTCACAGATATGTGTGCTTGGCAGAAAGATTTTTGAATGTAGAATCTGAAGAAGGAAGAGAGATGGAAGCAAGTTTTGATATAGAAGGAAAGAATTGCTGAGCCAGTCTTACTGGATAACCAAGGAAGAAAAGGGTGTGTTAGTTAGAAGGGGTTTTATGACTTAGAGCAAAGGATAAACCCACCTCAAACAAGAAGATGTTTTTACCAAGCAGAAAGATAGCACAGGCAAACAACTCTGCCAAAGTTGCAATTAGAAAAAAGGTCTCAGAATTTTTCACTGCAAGAAAACTGAAAAACAACTTCTAGCTTAAACTGTAATGTACTAACTTTTAGTGACTGGAGAACAGTAACATGAATATGGTAATTATAGTAGTTATGACAGGGTGTAGGTAAAAATTAAGGTATAGATTGGTTCTTCTGTATTAAGATGCTCAGCAAAGAAAAGTGCATAATGCATTGTAACCAAAACCAAAGGGTCTCCGGGCCTGCCTGCAGCTGGAGCTGACAGCTGTGGGCACAGCTCTGTCACCCAGACCCTGGACTCCTGTAACATCTGGGATGTAATAAACTGCATTTGGAAGAGCTGCCTGGAGTCCTGCATCCCTCATTTTGGCTCTTACAGGCAGCCACCCCAGGGTTAGCAGAATAAACATCATCAACCCTAAGGGTGCTATAAACACCACTTCCTGCCTTTGCCTTGGAGCAGCTGAGCCTCAGAGCCTCTCCTGAAAGTCACCTGAAAGGTAAAACCTCTTTTTTCATCTCGATCATCTCATGTGCATCAGCACTGGACAGAGCTGAAATAGCCCTTGTGGATCCAGCCTGTGATCAAGATGCTTTGATATTTCCAGCACACCATTCAGTTTAAGCTAAAGTACAAAACCTGAGAGGGAAAAAAAAAAAAAATCCCAAACGTGCAAAGTGTGACATACAACCCCATCTCCTTCCTGTGAGGCTTTTGTGTGATGAGCCTCAAAGGGAGAAATGAGGGTCTAGATAAGGCTGCCTCGCTGGCATTCAGAGCGCAGAGTGGTTTCACTGCTCACAGAGGCATCTTGTGTGTCTTTGGGATATTTTTATTGCTGCTGCTTGCAACTTGGACACACATTGTGTGTAGTCTGCAGGATAAAAATAGCTGCAGTGCCTATTTCTGTCAGAGCAGAGCACACCAAACCTTTGTTTACCAGTTGCCTTTGATTTAAATTTAGCAGGGAGCCGAGCACTCGAAAGCAGAGGGAAGCTGTGTGCCGTGAAATCCACCCTGCTAATTTTAGCTAATTTTAGCTCACTCTCTGCACAGTGCTGCAGTGGAGAGGCGGGTGTGGGTGTGTGATCCCACACAGGTGCAAGGGGAAGGAAGAAAGGGATTGACCCAGTGTGGGCTGTCACTAAACCTGTCACCCTTGGGAGGATCTGCCTGGATAAAGTGAATGTCCCAAAGCTGCCTGCTGGGTTTAGGGAGAGCATTGAGCCCCCAGCATCGTCCCCATCCCTGAGATGGGCAGGTGGGAGTGTGTGCTGCAGGGCTGCTTGTTTTGGTAGATGTGGGGTTACACTGTGAGCTTTCAGAGAGCAGTAGGGAAGGAGTGTTCCTCTCTTTTTTCACTCCCCACCTCCTGGAGCCTTGAGATTTTCGAGGACAATTTGTTTCCTTGCTTTGTGCGATAGGTATTTTAAGAATACTCACAGCTTTGCTCTCTGTGGGAGAAGTCTGAAAATACAACTCCAAAGGTTTCAAAATCAGTTGCAAATGAAGGAATCAAATACAAATCTTGGGTTTTTATCCTATGTTCCCATGAAATCAAACCCCATCTGATCATGACCCCTTGGCTTCTCCCTCAAGGTCTGGCAGGGATGACATGAAAAGAAATAACTTTTCCTGGCAGGAAAGGGAATTGGAAGGAATAGTTTCTGGTGGATGAACCTGTAAGATATAACATCCCTGCCCCAGTTTCCCAAACTTCAGAGTGGACAGACTGTCTCCTTCCCCAAAGGGTCCTATAATTACCCTGACATGAGGGAGTTGTTTCCAGCTCTGGAATTCATGTCCTTATCTCCACCATTTCTTACTCCACAGAGGAGGTGCTAAGGTTGCTGTAGCCCCTTGGTGAGGGGCTGTGTGAATACAGAGAGAAAGCAGAAACTCAGCAGCAGTTAAATCAGCTAGGAAGGTGATTTATATCATGGCATTCCCAATGCCACTCACATCCATTTGCTTTTATAAACCTTCCAGGGCTCCCACCCAAGCCCCAGCATGCCCAAACACCCCAGCTGATCCCAGGAACTGTGTCTGACTGTGCCTGTCCCAGGGAGGAGCAATGAGCTCTGCAGCCCTGTTTGGCTTCTTCCCACCTGCTCAGGTCAATGACAACCCCTTGGTAAAGACAGGCAGCTATCTTCAGTGTCTGCCACTCTCATATATAAAATATATTGAAATTAAAGCTAAGGTGAATCAGCACTCGCTGGTTTGCTTCAGTGGGCAGACACTCATTTACACCACTGGAAGATCTGACCCATTTCCTCAAAATATATTATTTTAGGGGAGCTTTGATGCAGTTGTTGTGTTTATTTTTTTATTTCTTCATTTATTGATAGCAGGACTATATTTACTTGAATCCATGATACTCTCACATCAGAAATAACTCTGCATATCCTCAGAGTTGTTTCAGAGAAGCAAATAAACTTTTAAAGTTGTTTCAATAAGTCTTTTCAATTTAACATGATATTGGCATCACATCCAGTTCCTGTGTGAAACTGTGAACTTTAAAAACATCCCTGTTTAGAAGACCCACAGGAGGATGATGCTCACCCATGGTATAGCACACTTGGGTGAGACCAAGGAGGCCTTTATATATTTAATTTTCTATTATTTTCATGCCTGCATGTTCCAGTTTGTGTGTCTGTATGGGTTTTTAGTTGCTTGGTTTGCTTTTATTTTCTGGTCTTCTCTCACCCAGCTGAAGCTAAAAAATCAGAGGTACAAGCATCTTGAAAAGGCAATATTTAAATTTGGAGCTTATTTTCCCGGTTAAGCAGTGTTTTTGTGTACTAAAAGGCAAAACACCTCGGTAACTCTTGGGTTTTGTGCTGCTGAAATGGCTCCCAAGGTATTAAAGAGTCTTTTTTCCCAGCGACCGAGGAAGAAGTTGAGATTCCTCAGCTCTGGTTCTCAAGGTTGTTTATTTTCTCTTATCTAATACATTCTTTCTCTGACCTGCTGAGATGTGTCCTGCAGGTCGGGTTGTGGCACACTGACCGCCCATGGGGTGGTGTTAGCTTTTTATACTAAGAACTACGTGCACTCTATTTACAATAATTTTCCAATACCTATCACCTATGTTAGACAGTCTGTCTCTACTCTAAACCAATCTAGAAGTGTCACCATCACAGCAGAAGATGGAGGACAAGAAGAAGAAGAAGAAGAAGAAGAAGAAGAAGAAGAAGAAGAAGAAGAAGAAGAAGAAGAAGAAGAAGAAGAAGAAGAAGAAGAAGAAGAAGAAGAAGAAGAAGAAGAAGAAGAAGAAGAAAGACAAGACACACCCAGATTCCCCCATCTTGCCTCTTGAACCCCCACTCTAAATCCCCAAAATTCTACTTTTTCACCCTGTGACAAATTCACTATCATTCTTGTGGCTTGTAAATCTTCACACAAAGTTGGTAATTGTTTCCATGGGTTAAAATCAAAGGCACAGGTGTTTTTGACTCTGTGCCAAGGTCTCTGAGCTCCTTGCAAGGGTCTTGAGTCCTCCAGGGCAGTCAGAGGAACGTCCTGGGTTCTGACAGGTAACAGCAGCACATCCACTCAAGAGAAGCTATTCCTTGTTTTCTGGCACAAAGAGACCCAGCTGCATCCCTCTCTGCTCTCCACAGCAAAGCAATCACCCCATGGGAAACACAAGTAGCTTCATCTCAGCGAGGGAATCGAAGACGTCCCTTGTCCTTCCAAACCTGGCTGGATGGGAAAAAAAACCTGCTGGGCTTTTGGCTAAATATTGTTTTTTTCAGGGCAGCTGCAGGCAGCTGGCTGTGGTTCATCCCTGAGTGCTGCCCATCCATCACCTGCTCTTGGTGTTATTAACGAGGATGCAGCGGCAGCACCGACAGCCTGGAAGGGGCTGCCCCGTCCCTGGTAGAGGCTGTGGAGAGGCCGTCTGTGTTCCAGCTGCCATCCCCTCCTCTGCCAGGGCCCCCTGCCCCGCCGCCTCCCGGCACATCTGCTCTGCCAGTCTCAGTTTTCTGTGGCTGAGATAACCCCAAGGTGCTAGAAAGTCTTTTTCTTTCCCAGCCCCGTGACCGAAGAAGAAGTCGAGATTTGTTGCTTCTGCTTCTCAAGATTGTTTATTTTCTCTTATCTAATACATTCTTTCTCTGACCTGCTGAGGTCCGTCCAGCAAGTTGGTTTGTGACGCACTGACTGCCCTTGGGGTGGTGTTATCTTTTTATACTAAAACCTATGTGTACTTTATTTGCAATAATTTTCCAATACCTATCACCTATGTTAGACAGTCTGTCTCTACTTGGAACCAATCCAGAAGTGTCACCATCACAGCAGAAGATGGAGGTCAAGAAGAAGGAGAAGGAGGACAGGACATGCTGAGATTCCTCCATCTTGCCTCTTGAACCCCTGTTCTAAAACCTCAAAATTCTACTTTTTCACCCTGTGACAAATTCACTATCATTCTACTCAAACTTTTGTGGCTTGTAAATCTTCACCCAAAATTGGTAATTTTTTCCATGGACTAAAATTGAAAGCACGGGTGTTTTTGACTCTGTGCCAAGGTCTTGGAGCCCCCTGCCAGGGTCTCCAGCCATCCAGGGCAACCAGAGGAATGTCCTGGGTTCCAACATGCTGGCACCATGCTCCCATCACTGGGCTTTCAGCAGTGCCTCCTGCTTTGAACTGATTATTAAAGGACTGGGAGGTTCTCAAGGGATGGAGGGGCCCTTCTGGTGGATGGGGAAAGAAAGGAAAGTTTCCCTAAAGTAACCATCTTTTTCTTAAAGTTAATGATTTCTATTTGGAGTTTCCAGCAGACACACACCACCAGCTACACTACCTCATATTAACAGCCAGCAACACTGCCTCAGGTGGCAGAGAACCAGTCCCTGGTGAAAAAACTTCTCCTGACTCAGTTTCCTCATAAACTGTGCTAAGAAAACCCCACATCCCTCCTGCCAGCTCTGAGACACTCCAAGAAATCTGTTGGGACATTGGGAACTCAGAATTGTTTGCATTTTGAAAAATTGTCTCATGAGTGCTTTTGATTGTTTTTGTCATTTTGTGTTGATTCAGTTGATCCTTCAGAGAAGCTTTCTTAATGATATAAAAAATGGGGAATTGTGGAGACCCTGAGGGGGTCGTTGCCTGGTCTAGGGAGACACAAGAAGCTTCCCTCAAAAAGCTATTAGACCCCATTGGCTCCTTCCCCTGTTCCTGGGTTCTCAAGGGGTGGAGGGGCTCTTCTGGTGGGTTGGGTAGGATCTGGGCAGCAATAAAGACAGAGGGTGTCTAGGAATAACATCCTAGGAAATGGATGCATGAAGTTTAGGAGAGGCATGAAGGCGTGAAGTCACCTGCTTGGTGAGGCTGAAGGACTTTGAGAACAAACTTGGCACAGAATAAATGCTGTAGCAGCATTGCACAAGCCACATTGTGAACCACTGAACACCAGGCAGAGCAGATCTGCACCTCACCTGTAAGAGCCAAAATGAGGGATGCAGGACCCCAGGCAGCTCTTCCAAATGCAGTTTATTACATCCAAGATGTTACAGCAGTCCAGCTGCAGGCAGGCCTGGAGACCCTTTAATTTTGGTTACAAATGCATTATATACTTTCCTTTGCTGAGCATCTTAATACAGAAGAACCAATCTATACCTTGACTTTTACATGTAGGCTATCATATGTTGCTATAGGACACGAAATAAAATGACGTGGACACGCAACTCTCTAAGGTAAAAAGAAGGCGTTTAATTTCTGGCTTTAACATTTATAGATTTCTAAAAGTGACAGTGGGTTGGAGGGTGACAATGCCACCTCTGCAATGACACTGGACAAATTAACAGTCCATCAAATTTCTTCTATAAAAGAATGTAAAACAATAAGTTATTTACATAAATTGCTTGAGAAAGTTCCTTATAAGAGTGTAAACATCAGAAGGCTTAGAAAAACTTGAAAAAACAGGGTGACAATCATAATTACTATAATTACCATATTCATGTTACTATTCTCCAATCACTAAAAGTTAGTACATTACAGTTTAAGCTAGAAGTTGTTTTTTTCAGTTTTCTTGCAGTGGAGAATTCTGAGACCTTTTTTCTACTTGCAACATTTGCTGCCTTGTTTGCCTGGGGAATCTTTCTGCTTGGTAAAAACATCTTCTTGTGTGAGGTGGGTTTATCCTTTGCTCTAAGCCATAAAACCCCCTTCTAACTAACACACCCTTTGCCTCCTTGGTTATCCAGTAAGACTGGCTCAGCTCAATTTACATATCGATTATTCTTCTATATCAAAACTTGCTTCCATCTCTATTCCTTCTTCAGATTCTACATTCAAAAATCTTTCTGCCAAGCATACATATCTGTGGGACTTTCTTGTCAAACTTTCATCCTTCCCAACGCTCACCACACAGCATCTCTGGAAAACAGCATCTCAGCTCTCACAAAAGTGGTGGCAGAGGGGATTTGGTTGGGGTAGCACCTGCCAGTGAAACATGAGACTTTTAGCTTTGCAGGGGTTGGTGGAGCAAGATTTTCTGTTCCTTTTGAGTGTTTGGAAGAGAAGCATCCTGCCTTTCTTCATCAGTGCCAGGGACAGGCACCCAAAAGGGTACTTTGGGGTGTAGTGGTACCAATCCACCACTAAAAGGTGGACTCTGCTTCCATGCAGAAAAGAAGTCAGGCTCAAAAAAGCATCAATAAAACCTGCATGGGCAAAGAGTGGCGCTGGGCTGCCACTGACAGAGCTGCATCTTCTGAGATCATTGCCGAGACAAAGCTGGCAGGTGAGACTGCTGAAGAGCAGGGCAAAGACCTGGAATATCCCCTGTCCTTCTTGAGGGAAGGAAGCCCATTGGCACTGGGCCAAGTGAGGAATTAAAGGAGCTCTTCCCTCCCAAGACAAATTTAATGTAATGAAAATAGAGATTTAAGAGAAGTATTGCAGGCAGAACCCAAAGTAAATGACTTCAGAAAGGGTCTAATGAGACTGGCACTCTCTTCCTTGCCACTTCAATAAGATAAGAAGATTTCAGCTCTTGATAGGCCAAGGGTCAACTCAGGAGTTAATGCAGATTTTGAAACAGAAGCCAGAAGTCCTGCAAATTGAAATCCATCCACTCTAGTCCCACGTTATAGCAGAGCAATTTACTGGTGGATGTATCTTCAGCAAAACCTACTTGTTAATGCTTGGTTCGCAGACAAAATATCAATGGAGAGTGGGAAATGAAAAGCTTTTCTGTCCCCAATGCAGACACCATAAAATTAAAACTCTTTGAATGCATGCATTAATGGAAATGCAATAAGTAAAGGGCTGTGCTAGATGGTCCATCCATATCCCTCCCCACCCTGTTCACTGTCATTCTGAAAAATGCACTGAGAAAAAGTTCCTGATGAGGTGAGAAATATTTTTCCATTGTCCTGATCCCTTGAGTCTTCCCCACCACCACCAGGCACCTGGGGGCAGGAGGGGATGTGTCTCAGTTTGGAAAGACAGGAGTCTGCTAAGGAAGGCAGCAGCCTCCCCTGAAATGGAAAATGTAAACCCCCTCCCTCCAAATTGCTATAAATTTGAAATTAAGGGGCTCTCAGGCAAAAATATGGGAGCAGGAATAACATTCTTTATTAGGGAAGAAAATAAAAAACTAAAATAAACAATGCAGTAAACCAAAACAACACTGACAGAGTCAGAACAACTTGACACCCTCTGGGTCAGGGTGTTGGTAGCAGTCCCATTGGAATTGTGGCTGCAGCCCTCCTGCAGTGTCAGGGGTGGTTCTGTTGGAGCAGGGATCCTGTAGAAAAGGGTGGAGTCTTCCTCTGAAGATCCAGTGGGAGAGGCAGCTGCTGTTCCTCTGGGAATGCAGTGGGCAAAGGCTGCTGTGCTGCTCCAGGCTCAGATTGGATCCAGGTAGGAATGCTTGGCTCCTCCCCTGGGCACAGCATCTCCCCATGGGATGCTGGAATTGGATCAGCCCTGCAGGGACACTCAGTGGCCATGGACAGCAGAGATCTCCTGGAGGGAGGGTTGGCTGTGGGAGAGATAAAGAAAAAACTGCCCATGAACAGAGGATAACTGCCCCAGCTCTGACAGATGGGGATAGAACACACATTGCTTGGCAGTCTAGGACAGGGGGTCTGTCCTTGGGGACATGAGGACAGATAATTGTATATCTGCTTCCAGTTAAGGCATCCTTCTGGATTATTCCGTGACATGTGAACTTACAGACAAATGCATTTGTGAAGCAGCTCAGGACCAGACACAGCTCTGGGTGATGCTGAGGGCTGGCAGGAATCTGACCCCTGTATCTGTGCCCCTGACCCTGGTACAGGCCAGCCAGAGAGGAAATGTGGTTGCAATCTGTAGGAGCTGTTGAACTGAATTTGGGGAACTGATGGACGAGTGCCAATTTCCACTCTGAGGCAAAACCAGACGTTTAATCTGAACTAGTGATCGTGCTCATAGTTTGGCAGAACAGCCATATCTGTAAATGCCCAGCATCTGTAAATCTACTGCTTTTGATGTCAAAGGGTTTTCATGTGTTTTGCAAAGTAAAATATTGACTAAATTATGACCCACTGGAACCTTCTCTGATGACTGCTGTGCGCTGGCAGGCGATAAAAAGGGTGGCTGAGCTTTTTTTGCTCAAGTTTGGTTCCAGCAGATATAAAAGAAGCAATTGAATTAATTGGCTATAGAATAAGGTTCAGAGGTTGTTTAGAGTGAGCTGTGAGATGAGTTGCTGCATTAAGGCTTTTTTTAAATGCACCCACTATAGATAAACTTACAATTTTCCACAAGTGTTTAAACAACACCGGGCTGACGCAAACACTGCAGAGGTTGTGGCCTTTAACCTCATGCACATGAGCCAAAGATTTCTTACAACTCAGCTCATTCAACCAGCCTTTTCTTGGTTTTCCAGCTCTTTCTCTTCCTTTACAGCTGTTCAGTGCCATGTCTGAAAGGCCCTTAGAAGAAAGACCTTCCCAAACCCCAATAAATGCAGCTTTTTCTGCACTGTCCACAATACACCGACCTGCCCCTGCTGCAAAGTGTGAGTGCAGGGCTGTCCCCAGCCCAAGTGGCAGCACTTTAGTAGGGTGCAAATGGTTTTGTGATGGAAAGGCACCAGGGAATGCTGAGTTAGAGTGACTGGCTCAGGAAGAAGAGCTCTGAAGGCTGACCTCTCCTCCCTGGTGGATGGAGAAGTTTTGTTTGAAGGACAGGCCTGACCCTTGGCTTGGCTGTGCTGGTGTTGCCAGGTCCAGTTCAGCCTTTTTTTTCATTAGGAAATGATCATTTTCAAAGCCAAATCTTTAGCTCTGAAGTCCAACTGGCTTTGGGAACAGTGTAGGAATTAAAGCTGGAGGAAAAGGCTCATCCCTTTCCTTTCTTGTGGTGTGATATCTGGGTCAGTGCTGAAAGCAGTCTCCTCTCCAGTCACAGATGCTGGGATCAAACCTCCTCTCTGTCTTGCTCAGAGCAGTCATTTAAAAATCAGCCTTCACTCCCCTCATCAGAGCTCCCTTAGTGTGTAACTGTCTGGGTCATTCTGGGTTTTGCCAGAAAATGTAAAAATCTATGGGTCTCTTGAAATGCTGGGTGGGAAAATCTTTTACATCTCTTAACCCTTCTCAGAAGAGGAAAAAACATCTTAAACATCTGGGATAAGATTTTTTTTTTTTTTTTTTTGTTATTATTTCAAGTCAAGATAAGGCATGACATTATATTTAATGCTGATGGACTGGAGAAGAAAATTGGTTGCTTAGAGTGTAATGCAAAAAAATTCTAACAATGCATGAGAAATCCTGTAATAACAGATCTACTTGAGAATTTGAGTGGCATGAAATGTGAAGTGTACTGTTACTTTAATTGTATTTTTATGCAGACACACTCAGTTCCTATTAGTGGCAGAGCTGTGTTTGCATTTGGCCAGAGGCAAAGAATTACTAGTGGACAGTTTAATCAGGATGAAAGAAGGAAAATAAAATTAATGTAGCATGTGCTGGGCTCAGACATTTGTGTTGGAAGAATTTTCACATCTGTATTGTGTGAAGCTTGGTCCTGTTTATTTTAAAAACCTGAAAATGAGGGTTGAATGATTTCACACTGGAGTTATGATTGCCAGTTATTTAGTTCAAGGGTTGAGGTTAGTAAATGAATAATTCCAGTTTGCCAGAAGTCTTTGTTGGTAGTCAGTGGTTAAAAATCAAGGGCTGAAGATGCTGCTGCTTTGCTCCTGTGTAAATCCACCCGTCCATTATTTATAGAATTACTGCTTTGAAGCCAAATGTAGAGGGGGATCCTGCTGGGCTGGAGAGGCCATAAATACCTGTGGCTATTTAGCAAACGCCCTGAAATATTTCATAACTCCATAGGACAGAGCAGAAAGTGGAATCAACTTGCCCATGTCCTGCCAGTGTGTGGCCAGTGCCTGATCCAGGAGGGGAGCCCTAAAATAGGGCTGACAGGATCAGAAATTTGCAGCTGTGTGGTTGCAGCCAAGATCACTGACATGAGCCAGAAGGTGATTCCTCCTGTCCTCAGACAGACCCCTGAGGCGGGAGTGTCAATGAGGTGCCCCATAGGGGTGCTGCTTCTCTGTAAGCAGAGATAATGAAGACTATGAAGACAGGAGGAAAATTCTGAGAGTTTCTGAGGACAGTCTGAAAATTCTACTTTTCCAGGTAAAGGTGATTCCCACCATGCCTCCTGACACCCCAGCCAAAAAAAATCCCCGCGTTTTTAGATTGGCCCTGCCTGCGCTACTCAGCCACCCAGACCTCCAGCTAACATCATCTGCAGTGACATTGACAACACTGTCAGTGCAGTGTTTTCTGAAAAAACAAAATTGCCTGGAAAAAAAAAATCTATTAAAGGAAAAACTGGAGAAAGCTTTTCTGCCAAGTGGTAGAATTTGTGTTTATATTTCTATCAGCTCTGGCTTCCCTAAAAGAATCTTGCCCTTACGTGATCAAACAGAGAAGAGGAATTTTCTTTGCTCGGCCTTCATTTATTTTACCATTTAATGCTGAGCCTGTTCAGTCAGGAAGGACTTGCTTCCAGACTGCACAGTCAATGAACAATTCATCTTGTCCAAGAGCAAATTAAGCAGAGTGAATAATTAAATGGAAGCACTCAACCAATATTTCTCAGAGCTCTCCTAAACAATTCCCCACAGTCTCCTCGCATCCTCACCTCCAGACAGCTTCAACCCCTCTATTCAGCAGCACCATGTCCAACACCAGCCCAGCCCAGGCCAACACTGGCCAAAGGTTATTCCCGTCTGGGTGGTCACTGGGCAAGGCTTGGTGGTCTCGCTCCTGTTCTTACGGGAAAATCTTCTGGACCACAAACCTCCCTCTCCATCCTGCCAGGATTAATGAGGCCTCCTTGCTGGGAATGAGGTTGGGATTGATTGGGCAGAGTGAATGAGGTTGCCAGAGGAGATGGCTCTTGCAGGAGAGAGGGTTCCTCGTGTCAGTCCTGCCCTTCAGGGATGCACAGGGCTGTCGCTGTCATATCTTCTGAAAAATCCCTCCAGCAAGATTTCTTCTCCTGGGAAGCTGAGAAGCCTCAGAGAAAATAAAAACAATAATTATCTGATTGCTTCTCCTGTGTTTTGCTGCTCTGGAATGTAGTTTAGAGATTGTTTGCCCAACGTGTTTTTACTTAATGACCAATCACCGTCCGGATGTGTTGGGACTCTGGAAGAAGTCACGAGTTTTTAATCAGTATCTTGTTAAGCCTTCTGTAAGTATCCTTTCTCTATTCTTTAGTATAGTTTTAGTATAGCATTCTAGAATAGAATAGAATAGAATAGAATAGAATAGAATAGAATAATAAATTAACCTTCTAAGAGCATAAAGTCAGATTGATCACTTCCTTCCTGCCATAGGGAACCCCAAAAATACCACACAGGGCTGTGGGCCTGACAGGCCACCCGTGGGAGCAGGGAGAGGAATGCCAGATGAGGGTTTCCAGCCAACTGATTGCATCAGGAACCCTCAGACAAGGATGCTCAGGCCTTTCCAATTGAGTGTGGGGAGGGATGGGTTGTGCTGTGCAGGCTGGGAGGTGCAGAGGGTGTTGGTGTTCACTGAGGGCAGGCTGAGCAACAATGGGAGTCTGAGCTCTCCCAGTGGCATTTATGGGATTGGCAGGCTAAACAAGCAGCAGAGGTTTCTGCAGGCATGAAGAGCCACCTCCTTCCTCACCATTTCCTTCAAACCACCCATCTTGGCTGGGCAGAGCACAAAGGGTTCAATTAAAAAGTCCTCAGTCAAAGAACTCCCAAGTCCAGTTACCACAGAGGCAGCAAAAGCCAAAGACCCAGCTGGGGTCTGAGATGAAAAGAGCTGAGGCCACCTGGCTTGTGACTTCACCTGAGGCCACCACCATGGTGGCCTAGGGCAGAACATGATGACATGGTTGCTTGGTGACCTTGGAGGTATTTTGAGAGCTGAAGGGGACCCTGACAGTGATTGTTGATTTAGTTTTTCGGAAGATTTTGGAAAATAAAGACAGCAGGTAAAAGATGAAGGGGAGGAGGACTTTGCTAGTCACTCAATACATGCTGTGCCTCTGTGCTATACTGTTGCTACAGTGGGTTGGGAATTTTTGTGACCATTATGATGGCCATAAACCCCTTTTCATGAGATTTAGAAACATTTATCCATAGAATCATTTAGTTTGGAAAAGATTTTTAAGAACATTGAGCCCAACTACGAATTTATGCAGTCATTGAGCCCAAATACAAATTTATGCAGTCTTGGAAATTATTTTAGGGACAGGCAGGACCTTGCTCAGATCTGCATACCACTGACCAGGTTATATTTTTTTCCAAAACTTCAGTGCCAAGGGATGTAGGAATCCCAGCATCAAGTCATGGTTTCAAAAGAACATTTGAATACAAAATTAAGCACCTCCAGCAGGCAGTTTAGGAGGCAGAGCCACTTCAGGACAACCAAAAGCCACCCTGGTCCATTCACCATTTGGC
The DNA here is from genome assembly GCA_039654755.1 of Calcarius lapponicus. Lineage (NCBI taxonomy): Eukaryota > Metazoa > Chordata > Aves > Passeriformes > Fringillidae > Calcarius > Calcarius lapponicus. The sequence continues at coordinate 9,714,207 of CM077464.1, read as the reverse complement.
CTGGACATATCAGCAACAGGGACTTGAGCCGCAGCATCCCAGGGTGGGGCAGAAGCAACCTGTCACCATGCTGGGATAATTTCATTTCCATCTTAAAGAGTGGAAATTCTGGGCTTTGTCTCACTGAAGAATGGGGAACCTTTGGAAATAATACAAAGTTTTAATGGGACCCAGAAACCTTTTCCTGCCAAGCCCTAATTTCCACCACATTATAACAAGAATCTCTGAGGATAGAAAAAAGGGGGAAATCTTGGTTTTCCCACAATGCTGTTGCTGTCAGGCCAGCAATTTTTCACCACTGTGGATGCCACTACCACACAGTTCCTTAGCTGAAAGGGGCCCAACAGAGTGAACAATATCCCAATTGGGAAGATAAGCTGCAAGACATTATCCAGAGAGATATAAATTGTAGTAATCTATTTGTTCTCTTGCCCATGGGGTCCTCATAGTAAGCAGGGAGTGCTGGGAAGCGGGTGAGTTCTGACACATCATTTCTCATTGTTCCCAAGGGAGGGTGAGCAATCCCAGTGCTGGCAAGGCAGACGGGCAGTAAATGTTTCCTAGAATACAAACAGAGCAGGAGCCAGTACATAAAGGCTGCAGAATCACTGTCAAAATGTAATCAGATGAAAAAAAGAAAGCAAAAGCAGAGACCAAGGCATGGATGTGACACCCTGGAAAGGGTGAGGGAGGAATGTAATGAGAGCCTGTGAGAAGGTGAAATTCACTCCTTAAAGTATTTGAGGAACTTTAATGGGAACACACAGGGACAGGCAGGAGGGCTTTCCAGGGGTCTGTGTCTGATGCAAATCAGAGGTGAATCTCTGCTAATGGCTCACTCCATTAAGTCTGAAGATACTCTGTCACCATGATACTTTCTGAAAAATCCTCTTTGCCCAAGATTTTCTCCTGGGAAGCTGAGAAGCCTCAGAGAGGAATGAAAACAAGAATTATCTGATTGCTGCTCCTGTGTTTGCTGCTTTGGAATGTGGCTTGGACATTGTTTACCAACAGGTGAATGTTTGATTGGTTCCATGTGAATTGTTTTTAATTAATGACCAATCACCATCAGCTGTGTCGGACTCGGAGGAGTCAGTCGCGGTTTTATTATCACTCTTGCTAAACCTTCTGATGTATCCTTTCTCTTTCTTTAGTATAGTTTTAGTATGGCATATGATATAATATGATATGATATGTTATAACATAATATAATATAACATAATATAATATAATATAATATAATATAATATAATATAATATAATATAATATAATATAATATAATATAATATAATATAATATAATATAATATAATATAATATAATAATCAGCCTTCTGAGAACATGGTGGAGTCAGATTCTCATCTCTCACCTCCTTGTCCTGAGGACCCTCACAAACACCACAATACTCTGTGCCTTTGTGCCCTTCTGTTACAATCTCCTGCTTCCAGGTGAAGGTTAATCATCCCAAAGCACCAGCAAGAGCCAGGGAGGTTCGGCCTGGAATGGAACCATGTTCCAGCCTTGCTTCCAGGTTGGTGGACTAGCACGTTTCCAAGTGCTGACAGCTTTTCATGGAGAGGCACTGGAAGCTGGCAGCCCTGGAGCTGACCCCGTGGTGCTGGGTCCCACTGATATCTCACCTCAGGGCCTGGCAGCATCTCAAGCCACCTCCTGAATGTGCAGAGGGGGACTTTGGACAATTTATGGAGGAAGCAGGATGCCTGCAAGGACATTGACAGCCTGCACAACACCCTTCAAATGGGTCAAAAAAGTTGGTATATCCCTACTAAGAGGACAGAAGGCACCAGTAAGGTTCAAGGTGGCAGATGAACCCAGAGAGGTGGAAATGAGAGGAAAGGAGGCACCTGGAGCTGCCAGCTTGCACCCTCTCACCCAGGCCTGTGCTGCTCAGCTGTTTTACTGCCCTGCCTCCCTTCTGCCCAGCCACCCCTGCAGTTCTGCATCCCTGCCCCAGCACAACTCCAAACAGGCATCTGCCAGCTGCAGTTTGCACCTTGACTGACTTTTGCCAGAGCCTGAGATGGAGAAACTTGTTCTCCAGCCCTCTGCTTGACTTTGTGCTTGCCTGTGGCAGCCAGCAGCACCACTTTGTGCTGTGACCTTCCGAGGGACGAGGCAGGAAATATTTTCCTGGCTTAAATAAGGAATCTAAAAATCAATTTGTGGAGAGGTTGGAAAGCAATGAGCATACAAATTAACCAGTGTATGAGTAATACATTTGCATCTTGTGGATCCAGTTAACTTCAGAGCAGGCAAAATTTATGACCTACTGAACTCCAAGTATGAGGCTTAAAGAAATTGCTGGGAGGAGAATTATTGGGTTGGATACCAGACATCATTCCAGCCTTCATTAATGTTTTCATGTGCTCTTGAAGGTTTCTCCCTAGCAGTACCCATTACTGAGTTGGGGGGAAAAAAATCAGCCACTGAGATCACTTGGAAAACACTTTGCCTCCTCCCTCTCATTTCCCCAGGCTGCATTTTTATTCTGCACAGAAACCCAATGGTCAGACAAATTACTTTACAAGCAAGATTCTGATAACAGAAATCATGTCATAAGCCAAGTGCTGATGATGTGCAGATACAATGTCAGGGGGAAAAACATCTTTTGTGGGTGTGTGTGCATGGGTTTAGATAGATGGTTCTACTTTATGGCTGCATTTATGGCACTTTGTGACACTTGCTCTGCAGTTGTGCTTGCACAGAGCCCAGGCAGAGCTCTGATTTGGTTCAGCCTGACTGTTGAGCTAATCCTAGTGGTTCTGTGACAGGAGGGAAATTGCATGAAGCCACCAGGTCCTCCAAGGTTTGGGCTTGTTTGGGATTTCACAGACCATTGACAAATCCCCGTGAATTATTTTTATGACCCTATCACTTGAGAATAGACACCTGTGGACACCAGCTCCATGGCTCAAAGAGCCTTCTTGGTGTCTAGAACACAGGGGAATGGCCAGGTCACACCAAGTGTCAGATATCTGGGCTCCCCACCTCTTCTCCTGGGGATGCTCTCATTCAGACAGTGAGGGAGCAGCTCCTTTTCTCAGCAGACAGTCCCAGTGCCTGAGGATGACCTGGGAGGAGGAGATGGGAGAGGACACTTCTCTGTTGGCTTTCATCTGTGGCAAATTAGCTGCTCTCCCTGTAACAGAGATTCCTGTGCCAGGAGGTGCAAAAATGGGGGAGGAAGCAGCTTGAGGCAGGTGTGCATCTCCTGCTGGCTGCCCACAGCCCTGCACCCCAGCCTGCACAGCCCCAGGGGATGCTGAACCAGGGCTAACTGCAGGTGGGATGGCTTTAGGACACACTGCTGGCCTAACTCCTGGGAAGTGCTGTCACAGCATCCTCACACTGAGGCTTTTCCTCTCTGGAGAGCTCTGTTGACACAGGCTGGGCCTGAAGGTTTTCTCTGTGTCTTGCATATTTTGAAAATGAGCTCAGACCTGTGCTACCCTGCCAGGGTAAAGGATACTTTCCTCCTGCAAGTGCCATAATTTCCCCCCTCCTGCTTTCCCGTTTGAAGTGGTGGCATCCAGAGTGCAGGTTAAGTGTAATTGTGCTCCCCTGATCATCCAGATGTGAGGACACATTTCACCTCAGCACTGTGGCCTGGGGAAGGGCACATGCCACTCCCTGCCTCCTCCCAGCACACAGCTGGGGTGTGGATGGGGTGCAGAGCTGAACCAGGGCACCGGAGAGCAATTCCAGGCCACAAAGTGCTGTCTCTGATGGCTTTTCTTCTGCTCTCAACAGCAGGGAAAATCATCAAAGGGAGAAAATGAGGGGTTTTTAAAAACAAAGCCAAACAAAAATAGGTCCCAAGTTGTAAAATTTGTATCTTGAGCTTCCTGGAAGCTTTGAGACTTTGGGTGGGGTTTTGTTATGTTGCTGTAGAGAAAATGCCATATGTAAATCTCCTACAACACGAAAGATCACGTTCCCTGGTGATCCAAATGGACAGGGACATATTCCTGGTGATGGTCCAAGCAGCTGCACCAGGACAAGGATGCTTATGAAAGAGAGGATTGCTGGATATACATAACCTTGCCTGACTAACAGATTCCAGTCTTTTCAGTGAAGGGATTTTGGAATGAAAATTTGGAAGAAATACAAGGGAAATAACCACAAGTCCCAGCATAGGTCAAAAAAAGGTAGTGCTGCACACTGGCTATAATATGGGATAACACAGGAACAAGATAAGTTCTTTGGAAATCCTCTTTCCATAGACTTTTAAAGGAACTGAGGGCAAGAGGGTGAAAACCCAACAGGTTTTTCCTCCTGGGGAAAATATTGGAGCTGTGGCCTCAGAGCAGGGTCTTGGTGTGGGGTCCCCAGGCTTTGAAAATGCCCAGCCCTGCCTGGGTGCCTGAGAAGCCTTTCTGGGTTTGCTCTGGTGAAGTGAAGACTGTTTCCCACCACGGCCATATTTCACACAGCCCTCTGCCCCTCCCTGCCAGCTGCCTGTGTCCAGTGCTGTTGTGGCCTTGGGAAGCTGGAGCCTTTGCTCACCGAGCAAATATATGGTACACATGTGAGCTCAGAGAAGTGAAACGCCTTTCTGGGAGGAACAATGATGCCCCACCCTGGAAAAGCCACAAAATCATGAGGGAAGGCCTTGGGGACAAGCTGCAAAGTCTTCTTGAAATGCACTTCAGCCGCAGCTCTGCTCCCTCTGGTCTGACAGTGAGGGATGGCAGGAGCACATCTGCTCAGGTACAGCTCCTGCCTGGACAGCAGGCACAGATTGCCCAGCTCAGAAACCCACCTGAGCTTTGTTTCTGGTGTGTTGCAAAGGAGAGGATGTGACATCCATCATTTTCATAAGCAGCACTGCCACATGGAGTGCATTTGTGTGGCCAGATCCTGTGCACAGGATTCCAGCTCAGCCAAGGAATTTCTTCCCTGTTGTGTCTCCGGGCGTTTAGACTGGGAGGTCTTTTCAGAATAAATGATCTTGCCATTTGTTTTCCATCCATGCTGTGCCCAGCACTGGGGCACCAGGGCTGGAGGCAGCAGCCCTGCGTGGTTCCTGCTGCTGGGGGAGTGAGGAGAGTCTCTGCAGCTGGTACCTGGCTTGTCCCAAGCAGAGCTCTCCCTGCCCAGCCTGCTCTGCCAAGGTGACACTGGCACCTCCCTTACAGAGCTTTGTGTTTCAGCACCTATTTCTTTTAAAAGTGACTGAACATGGCAATTTCCCACTATTCTACATTTTGCCACCCTTTGATTTTAGCCTTTGCATCAATCTTCAAACAGGAGCCTGCAGTGTTATAATAATGCAGGGGGGACTCCCAAGGCCTGATTTAGCTTTGGCTTCCCAGTCAATAAAAGGAATGGCTGCACATGCTGGTGAAAATGTCCCAGTATAAAAGGCTGGGGAGAGCTGTCTTCTCCCAAATCATGGTGTCCCTGCCCTTCTGTTTGCTCACCCACTCCAGGTTCCAGCTGTGAAAACTCCCTCTCAGCTGTGTCAGGCAAAGTGAAAAGCACCTTTGCCCCAGGTTTGAGCCCCTGAGGTTGATCTGTGGGTATCCATGTGCTGGCAGAGCTATGGAGGGCAGGGATCACAGGATCATAGTCCACGGGGTAACACTTACAACACAGCCCATTTGTTATCAATTTCCTCTGTACACTTTCTTCCCTCCCACTGAAGAGTTGTTAACATTGTCCTGTAAATTAAATAAGATCTTTTTTTTTAATTAATGGGAAATTTAAAGTAGAACAAATGCTCATTTTCCCAAATGAGGCAAGGAAAAGGATTCTTTTGAACCAACTCTACAGAGCATCTCCATTAACTCTTCCATCATGCAACCCAGAGCACTCCTTAGTTGTCCTTGAGAGGAGCTACAGCTTGAGCAAAGCTCACAGCCTGGAACAACCTCATTTATGATGCAACCTCTGGAGGAAAGCAAAACCCCTGGATGCATCAGTGTTGCATATACCATGTGTTGGTCTAGATTCCACACTATGGGTAGCTCAGTATTTTCAACCTGCTCATCTCTGACCACTGCTACTCACAGCATCATCCCTAACCTTGGCACGTCCCTAAAATTAGCACTTTGTGGGAGCTTTGAGCAAGGGCTGCAGAGCTCCTGGGACACTCTCAGGTTTGCAGTATCCACAGGGAGTGCAAAGGACCATCCCCTGGAGGATTCAGCTCCCAGGCTATGACACGAGGATGTGAGGACGCAGTTAAGGAAAGCTCAGCACTGGTGTCCTGGATTGCCGAGAAAATTATATTCTATTTGCCATCTGTATGGCAGTTGTCTTCTGTTCAGTGGGCAGTTTTCCTTATCTCTTCCACAACTGAGGGGACATCTGCTGATAACAGCTATTGAATGTCATTGCATAGCTGATAAGAACTACAGCATCCCATTGGGAGTTGTGAGCCCAGAGGGAGGAGCCAAGCATTCCTACCTGGATAGAATCTGGAGATTCTGGAACACCAGCACAGCTTCTCCACTGGATTTCCCAGAGGAACAGCAGCTGCCTCTTCCACTGGATCTTCAGAGGAAGAATACATCCTTCTCTACAGGATCCCTGCTCCAGCAGAACCACCCCTGACACTGCAGGAGGGCTGCAGCCACAATTCCAATGGGACTGCCACCAACACCCTGACCTACAGGTGTCAGGCTGTGTTCTGACTCTGTCAGAGTTGTTTTGATTTACTGCATTGTTTATCTTTTTTATTTTCTTCCCTAATAAAGAATGTTATTCCTGCTCCCATATTTTTTGCTTGAGAGCCCCTTAATTTCAAATTTATAGCAATTTGGAGGGAGGGGGTTTACATTTTCCATTTCAGGGGAGGCTGCTGCCTTCCTTAGCAGACACCTGTCTTTCCAAACCAGGACAACTGGTTTGTGCTGTTCCTGATAAAGCACACAACAGACACAGAAGTGATAGATAAGTTTTTCTCACACTGTCTGATACTGTTGGGAAATACAGGTTTGTGGGCACAAGTCTCCAGTGAAGTGTCCTTCTACCAAATAGTTGAATGAAATTAAATAACACACTCACGATTTGTGTTTTGTGGTTTACAGTTTCAGTGATCAATGCTTTAAAGGACCTTTTCTCCCCCTGCTCCCCGAGGACTCATTGTTTATAGATTTTGGGAACACTTGAGCTCTATTAAACTTAATAGGCCTTTTCTTGAGAAGGTTGTACAGAGCAGACTCCTCTACACTCAGATTTTCAATTAGAGCACACAACAGCCCCTGGGTGCTGGAGATGAGGGATGGGAGCAGTTGCTCCATCACTCTCTTGTTAGATGGCACTTCTGGCACTCACTCTGCCAGCATTTTTTGCCTATGAATTATGGTTTCTTTAGCATCTTAAATCCTTAGGCTTTTTGGAAGCTTTCTGGAGGTGTATTTCCTTTCTACTAATAAAATACTGCATCAGGGCTGCTGTCTGCGCTGCTAGAGGGAGACAGGGATGCCAGGAGTCCTGGATGGTAGCAGGGCCAGTGGATCCAACCATGTGTGATGCCTCCTTACTCCTGGCCTGCAAGTTACCACAAAACATGGAATAATCTCTCAGGAGGTCCCAGAGAGAGAGGGGATTTTAAAGGTATTTTTGCAGCAGTACTTTCTTGCACAGCCCTAATTCAGTGCAACTGCTCTGCTCCTTAGGGAAATGCCATCCAAAGTGGTGAAAAACCTCCCTACAGTCCTGTCCCCAGCAGGAGGAGGTGACATACAGGAGCCAGAGTGGTGGGTGCCTGGAGAAGCCTGTAAAAACTTTCAAGCCTATTTGTGCTTCACTCTGAAGTTTATTGGCCTGCTGTAAACGTGATAACAAGACAGTAACTTGAAAATAATTATTCACCCATATTTTTGCAGAAGAAGCATCTGAACTCAGTGCTGGTGAGTTCTACGCAGCTACAGCTGTCAGTAGCCCTTGCAACACTCCCAGCTTGATCAGGTAAGGTGGGCACAAGGTAGGGAAATGGGCAGGAAAAGTTGGGAGATGTAGTCTTGGGGTGAGGATGGGTGTTGTCCTGCTCTTCTACAGTTCTTCTAAGCCTTCTGATGTTTACATTTTTGTAATGGAGTTTCTCATGCACTTTTCATGTAAATAATGATTGTTTTGCATTCCTTTCTAGAAGAAGAGAGAATTGCTAGACTGTTAGTTTGACCAGTGTGGCTAGAAAAGTAGCAATTTCATCCTCCAATCCATAGTCACTTTTAAAATTCTATGAATATAAAACCCCCAAAATAAACACAGCTTTTTTACCTTAAACATCTCAATGTGTGAGTGTCGCTCATTTTGTGTTGTGTTGCGACAGATGGGAACTGATGTTCAGCCTGATTAAGGGCTAAGTAGCAAGGACTGTAAGAATGGGGAGGTTTAAATGATGAGTTGTGAGAAGGTGTGGGGAAAGTGATTTTGGATGCATTGTTCAGGCTGTGACCCTTTCCAACAAGGAAGGAGTCCTGATGCTGCCTGTTGTGAGCAGGTGAGAGAGGGACAGAACTCCAGAGCAGAGAGAACAAGGGGAAAAAGCCACAGAGCTCTGGTCTGTGTGTGGAGCTCTCCAGGGGCAGTTACTGGGAAAGAGAGCTGAATGAATGCAAATGTCAAGTGAAGTCTGCTCTCGTTCTTGCTGGACTGGTGCGGTTTGCACTGTGCTGTGCCTTCTGCCACATCCCACACTTGGCCAGCTTGCTCTCCAGAAGAGCTCTCTGGGCTTGCTGCAGGGCAGACTCACCTGTAGCTGTGCATGCCAAGGCCTTTGGCAGCTGCTGAGTTTAACTTGGCCACAAGAACCTCAAGGCCACCTCTTTGCTCATGAGAGCTCACTTTATGTGTCACAACTTTGCAAGGCAGCTGTGGGGGCTGCTTACCACAGGGCCCCGGGGGGGAGAGCTGAGGTCTTAAGTCATGGTTGTTGTAACCACAATATACTTTTTCATGATTTAAAAAACACCCTACTGTGTTCCCTAGTGGAGAATTTTCTGATGGATGCCAAAATATGAGAAAATGAGCACAGGGGAGACGTTCTGAGTGCTGTGTTTGATGCTGGGAGCCCCAGGCATGTTGGACAACCAGCCACAAGAGAAACCCCTTAACCCTGAGTTTTATGGGGTCACCAGTATGGACACTCCACCAATATTAGCATAAGCCCTCAATTTCCCAGTTCAGTGTCCTCCTGCCCTCCACTTTCTGCCCCACCTCACACTGGGTCAAAACTTCCAAGAAGTGCTCATTCTTGTCATTCACTGGCTGGTTCTGCAGTGAGAAAGCAAAGTAATTGCTGACACATCCCCAATTCCACTTCTCTACTCCTCCACAGGGTCCCTGGGGACTGCCCAGCTTCTCCATGAGAAGAGAGGGTCAGCACCAGGCAGGTCTTTGCAGCTCTGAAAGGCCAGAGCATCTCCCCTGTGCCCCCTGGCCAGACACACCCCACAGCTGGAGTTGTGCCCTGAAGAACTTCCAGGGAGCATCTCCCAAAGGTGCAGCTCAGACACAAGCTGTGCCAGCCATGGAACACACAGCTTTCATTTAATTCTTGCAGGAGTGGGATGGGCTGGAGGTAGAAGCTGCCTCTGCTGTCTCCTCCTCACTGATGGTGGCACTGGGGTTGTTCAGGTGCCGGTGGCAATGAGGGCAGGTGGTGTTTGGGGGGCTGCAGAGCCTCTTCTGCTGTCAGTGTCATCTGAAGGTGCTGAGTCCCAGCCCAGCCAGGCTCCTCGGGAAATTCCTGGAGAAGCTCCAGGCCTGAGAGTCTCCAAGAAGCTGACACACTTGGAAGGCCTGGGGAGGGAAAGCTCTGTGTCCCCTGGAAGGCCCTGGCCGGGAATCCTGCTGGTGACTCAGCTCTGTGGCATGGGGAGTGCTGCTCCTGTCTCCAGAGACTCCCTCCAGCAGAATCCTGGTGATGACAGGCTCAGAGAGAGCTGCTGAGTGGAGTGGCAGGAGATCCAAGAGCAGACCCTCCTGCCCAGGAGCAGGAACCTTCTCTCATTTCCCTGCACCAAGGCCTCTGTCACCAAGGCTGAAGGCTTCCAGCAGCTCTCTCAGGGAGCGGGCTGGACAGTTTGACATTGTTGTGGCTCCAGAGAGGGAACACAGCTCCTGGATAAGCTGCAGACCAGGGTACCCTGCAGCCTGTCTGACAGTGGGGACTAAGAAGAAGGGAAGAGCCATCCATTAAAAAAAGGGAAAGATCAGTGGAGAGTAATTCTTTACCACCAAAAAACCCCTAAAAATGTTAATCTCTTTTGCTCAGTTCTGTTAAATTTTGCTGCTTTGATCGCCAGCTGCTGCAGACCCAGGTCTTGCGGTGGCTTTAAAGATGGGTGCCAGCTCTGAAGAGTGTTTGGGGCCTATCCAGAGGTGCTGAGCTTTGCAGCAGGATTTCACCAGGCATGTGCACAGGGCTGGAAGGTTTGGGAGCAAAACTGCTCCCAGTCTCTTATGCAGGTCCCTTAAGTAGCAGCACAGGAACTCGAAGGCGTTGCCGCATGGTTTTCCTTGGCTGGTATTAAAATACACAAGGGAAGGGTGTTTCTGCCTGAGAGTGTGCATGGGGTTTATGCAGATGGGGTGGTGACAGAAGAATTCCAAACACTGAAGGGGATGAGGGGGTTTGTGCTGCTTTTTAGCCTGGCTCTCACTGACCTACAGCCTTAGGAAGGTGCTGAAGGGCCTTTGCCCCTCAGAATGCCATTTTCTGATGGAAGCCAAAATATGAGGAAATGGGCAGAGGGGAGCTGTTCTGAGCGCTGTGTTTGATGCTGGGAGCCCCAGGCATGCTGGACAGCCAGCCACAACCCCTTAACCCTGAGTTTCATGGGGTCACCAGTCTGGGCACTCCACACTCAGCCAATATTAGCCCTCTTGGAAGCCCTGGGGAAGATATGCATATATGGATATAAGCTTTTGGAAGAGCTTGATGAGAGCCCTGCCTTGAAGACTGCCCAAAGAAACCTGCAAGAACAGCAAATGTTTGACCTTAGCATGCAGGACTTGGATGAGAAAAGCGATCCCAGCTGCATCCTCAGGGAGGCTGGGATGGCAGCTTGATGTTCTTGTTTCCCTGGTCCATCAGTAGCAGCTGGAGGCCCCCAGAGCCAGGTGAGAGCAGCCCAGGTGGCTCTCTCGGTGCTCTGGGGGCTGGCAGAGCCCACACGGTGGCACTGCGACCCAGCGTCCTGCGCTGCCACCGTTGTTCCCTCCGGGGACAGGGGGTGACCACAGCCCCAGGGAGGTGCCAGCAGGTGCAAACCCGGCAGCAGGGCTGCTGTGGGACGGCTTCACCCTGTCTGTGGGAGCCAAGGAGCAGGAATCCTAGCTCCACCTGCCACCAAGGCACCAGCCTTCTCACCAGGGCCTGGCTTTGTCTTCACCAGTGCTGCCAGCAAGAGCCACATTTTCCTCATTGTCGGGATCTTAACTTGTCAGAGTGACCCCAAGAAAAGTTTGAAAGTCTGTTCTCCCAGCCCGGCGCTTAAAAAAGGAGTCAGGGCTCTTAATTTCTTGGTCTCAAGGTTGTTTATTTTATCTTATCTGTAAAATTCTTTCTCCTGCCCTGCCGAGGTCCATCCAGCAGGACAGTTCCCGGCACTCTGCCTGCCCCTGGGCAGTGTTATGTCTTTCTACTAAAAACTACCTATACAATGTTTACAATCACTTTCCAATACCCATCACCTATGCTAGACAGTGAACTTCTACTCTAAACCAATCCAAAAGTGCTGACATCACCCAAAGGATGGAGGCCAAGAAGAAGAAAGAAGAACCACAAGGCACACCCCAATTCCTCCGCCTTGTCTCCATAACCCCCCTGTACCAAAACCCTAAAATCTATATTTCCACCCTGTGATAACTTCACTAATATTCTACTGAAACTGTCGTGGCTTGCTGATCTTCATACAAGGTTGGTAATTTGCTCCACGGGTCATAATCAAAACCACAGGCATTTTGGGATCTGTGCCAGGGTCTCTGAGCCCCCTGGCAGGGGTCTTGGCTGCTCAGGACAGCCAGAGGGATGTCCTGGGTCCTGACACTCATGCTGCAGGTGATACACGGGACATGCTGGATTCAGCAGCTGGATTCAGACCAGGACGTGCCTACTGCTCCTTTTGCTGCTGCTAAGAGATTTAAGGAGGATGAAGACCCTGCTCCCCCACATAACCCAAAAGGCCAAGCAGCTTTTGGATAGAGATTTTGATGGAGAACAGCTTGATTAATTCATGTGAATTGTAACTACTTAGGGCTCCATTCATAGACGTGAGGGTAGGGTAGATAGAGGTGAGGGTTTGTGTGTGACCTTGCCTTCTTCACCCAGAGCAGCTGCCACCAAACAGCCCCATCCTTCATCCACGTGTTTCACTCGGGGTCTGTGGCCAAACTCTTCCATCCAGTGCAGGAGCAATGAGACCAAACTCGATGATCCCATCAGCCACTGTGTCAAAGCTGTGCCTGGCCCAGGGCTCAGCCTCAGCCATGTAACCCCACACAGGATGAACGTGCTGCCAGCTGATTTTTCAGATGGAGTCAGCAGCATTTCTGTAAAACCATTCACCCTGGAATGATCCAGCTGGGCTTAGACATCCCTAGAGTGCAGCCTCTTCCCTGGAGAGGAGCCTGGTGGGGCTCACCACTCCAATGTAGCAACAAAACAGCTCTCTGTGTGTTGTATTGCACTAAGAGACAGAGATCTTCCATGTGTGCGCTCTGTGCTCTCTGTCCTGGGCAGGGGTGACTGCTGCATCACCTGCAGCCAGAGCTGGGCACCTTTTGTGGCTTTTGCCAGCAGACAGGACCACAGATCATTCAGGATGAATGGAGCCCTAAGTAGTTACAATTCACACGAATTAATCAAGCTGTTCTCCATCACCTGCATCATTTAAATCACTAAAGCTCTCCTGCTGGCATCACTGTTGGCATGGCAGGGAGTCTGTTCATAGCAGAGCAGAGTTCTCCCCTCCATGCTCCCACCCAGGGGTGATCAGCCAAGGGGCTGTCCCAGTGCCTGCTGTGCAGAGCTGGGAATGAGCTCCTGGTGGAAGGATTCCATTAGCACTGTGTGCAGCAGAGCCCAGGGGATGCAGATAAACGGGGATTGAGCTGCCTTCAAGGAAAAAGCCCTACAAAAACATCCCCCCCTCCTTCCCATCAAGCTGTCATAGGAAATGCTGTGGAATGGGAGGTGGAAGGCATGAAGAGTGGAGTGGGGGGGTGTGGTTTCCTTCTATCTGCGCCTTGGGAGGAAGCAGACTGCAGGGAAGGTTTTCCCTTTGCCAGCAACTTCCTCTGGAATGAAGAGACCACAGGGATGCTTGTACACAGAGAGGAGCAAAACACAAGGATGAGCAGGACCTATTCTTGCCCAAAACCATTTTCCCTCCCTTTCTCTTTCCCAGGTTAAGTCAGCTCTGCTCCTAAAGGGGGATGCTGTCTCTGCCAAACACAGAACCCAGACCTGGATCCTACCCCAGAGCCCACCTTGACAGGCTCTTCAAGCCCAGGTGGGCTGAAAGTCTGCCTGAGGCCAAGTTTGCAGGCTCAAGCTCTGGTTATAGCCCCAGAAAAGCAGAATTGTTCCATTGTCCTCTCTTCCTAGGCAGGGTCAGCCCAGCTGCATTTCTTCCCATTTGCTTTGGGCTGACCTAGGTAAAGGTTGTTCAGCCAGGACTATCCAGGAGATGTTGATAAGGATGCACACAGGTCTCAGGGGTGGGGAGCAGTGCCCTTCAGCAGAGGCTGAGCAGTTGAAGAAGTGACAGCACATTAATGCCTCCTGACTAAATGTGCCCAAAAATGACTGTCTGTGCCTTGCTGCTGATCTCTAAGTCCTTGGGAAGAGCACTGCATTAACATGGGGAATTGTTTCATGTCCCCAAGATATTTCTTGTGCTTTTGCTTTGCTCTGCACAGTGCAGAATAAAACACCCTTTAATGCCAGTTTGGGAGACACTTCCTAATCCCCTGAGAAAGATCTTGTCCTACAACCTAATGGTAAGATCAGAATTCCCAAAAATTCCCACTGCCAGGAACCAAACCGTTGATCCTGCAGTAGAAGTTGTACAGGATGCATCTATATGCAAGAGCCAAGATGTCCTTCAGGGTGACATGTGCTTTGCCACAAAAAGGCTCTAAATCTTTAATGGGAAAGTGCACTTTGTTCCTTTCTACGAACACAGTAAAAGGCTTTAAATAATGGCTGTTCATGCAGCCCTGGAAAAGGTTGCTGTGCGGCTGAACTCTATAAATCTGGACATTTGCTGAGTTGATTTTGCCAAGAAACATACTAGAGCTGAAAAATGAGCTGGAGGGATAAGACTGGCTGCTTGCAGATGCCATGCTGCTGCTGCTGCTGCTCTGCAGAGCTTTGCTTGTCGTTTAAAAAACATATTAAAGCCCTCTGTAGTAGTGGGAAGTTTACTGCTAGCTTGAGGAATTGCTGGGTGAAGCTAAAACGTTCTCAGTGTGTTGGAACAGGGTGAGCTTCAACCCAGTCACTGGGAGAGAAGGGAAGGAGAGTTGAATTAGATGCAAATCCAGGTTGAGTGCCATGATTCATTCCACTCTGGTTAAGAGAGCAGAGAGCAGCTGCTCTCTCTTGCTTCCACAGCTGATGAGCATGGTGTGTTTTATTTTGTTTTGTTTCTGTTTTAGTCCTTTTGGGGTTTTTTTGGTATTTTTTTGTTTGTTTGTTTTTATACTCTTTCTGATGTGCTTATTTAATTAGAATGCTCTTGTTTTGCCAGTAGCACTCCCTTATGCAATACTGGTTATACCAGTACAGATTTATTCCAGGAATAAACAAACCATCAATTTTTAATTTTTTTTTTTAATAAATGAGGATATTTATGCACAAAGGGAATCAAGCTGGTAACTGGAAGGTTTTAAATTCCTGTGTCTTTTAGAGCTACAGCTGCACAAACAGATGAGTGCTAAGAGCTTTCCAGTGCATTGGCTCTGCTTGGGATCCAACACTGAGCAGCTTCTCCATCACTTGGGTGGTTCCTCTGGAACCAACGTGGTGTTTGTGCCCCTGGACATCTACCATTGTATGTGAGCAATTCCACTGAGCCCACAGCTGCCCATATTTCATGAGCTGAACAGCTCCCAGGCCTTGCTCACACCATTTACTAGACCTTGGGGGAAGTTATTCTGTCCTGCTCTGTTTTTTCCTGACCCTAAAATGATGCTGAGGGTACAACCCATACCCATCTTCTGGAGGGAATTCCCTTGGTGTGAGAGGCTCCAGAACCACCTGGGTCTTGTGCTTTCTTCACTCCTGGCATGAGGGGATGGATCTGGGCAAGAAAACAAAAGATCTCAGCAACTTGCCTGCACTATTGAGTCAAACCCAGGCAGCAAAGTTTACCAGCCTGGGATGTTCCTGTTCCTGTAATTTTTTTTTAGTAATCTCAGTTAGCATTCGAAGAAAAGGGAGTTCACAGCTGACTGTTGGAAATGGGTCTTCCCAGGAATTGTTTGGGACAGTGCTTGTTTGCATGAGCATAAACCAGCCAGGGATTTTGCTGATGATCTAAAAGTATGGCTCATCAAGTTCCACTGGCAGGGAACATTTCCTGGCACTGGCTAATTTACTGCCACAGATCAAGCCAGAAATAGCAAGAACCCCATGTTTTGCTCTTCTCCTGCTTACTTGATAAGAGAGGCATGTTCTCCACTTAATATCTTTGGAGGAGTTATTTGTATTCTTCTGCTCACTTTGGTCTCACATAGCATGGTGGAATATTCATCTTTTATTATCTTATGCCCTTGTTTCTGCATGGAACTCCTGAATGCAAAAGGTTTGTACAGTCAAACAAAGTGAAACTGTCCTGAAAAAAGACTCTGAGAAACCACCTTAGAAGAACCTCCCAGCCAGGGTGTGAAATCAGTGCAGAAAAGATGCAGAGTCACAGCCAGGAATCTTCACAGCTCCCTCTTCCCTGTTCTGGGCTATCTGAACCCCTTAACATGAGGAAAAGAGATATATTATGCCTCATCCCTGGAAGTGTTCCAGGCCAGGTTGGATGGGGCTCTGAGCAGCCTGGTCTAGTGAAAAGTGTCCCTGCCCATGGCAGAGGGGCTGGAACAGGGTGATATTAAAGGTCCCTTGACCCAAATCATTGGATGGTTCTATGATTCCATGGTATTCAAGTTTTCAACCAGCTTTCAGGTCTGCTAGTCTTGTCTGAAACCTGGATAGTCATACCTTGGAAAGCAAGTGATGGACCAGGAAACTGAGAGCAAAGGTGGTGCAGGACTGACTGTTCCTCTTGAGTGAGGTTTCCCCACTAGTATGGAAAAAAGCCTTCCATTCATATTTCAGTGTTTCAAGCTGTGGAGGTTGTTTCTAAGTCACCATGCCCAGTGATAGATTCACAGACTGAGATCACTTTTTAAAGGCTTTGTGGATGATTTTACCAGCCAGAATGTGCCTGTTCCAGTAAAATAACCTTCCTCGTTTCCAGCCAGAGCCTTTTATTTCTCTATAAATATTGACAGGAAGGGTGACTCAAAAGATAACTGCGTCCAGGACTGTTCACCACAGCATTGCTTCTCTGGATCCAACTGTGGTCACTCCTCACCATCATGTTGTTGTTATGTTTGCAAGAAAAATGTGGTGAGCCAAGCACGATTCTTACATGCAGTCACATTATCTGTAAGCCAGGAGCTGATGCTACACTAAAGAGCCCTCTGAGTTTGCTTTATCTGAATACGTTAGGGTTTTGACCTCGGAAAAATACAAATAAACTTGGGAGGAGAGGACAGTTTTGTTGTCAAAGCTGGAGTGTGTGTCAGCTCCTCTTTCCTCCCTGCACAGCGTGCGGCAGGTCCCAGTCCCGTCTCCAGTGGGCTCTGAGCCACCAGCACAGTGGAGCAGTTCCAAGAGGAGAGGCTGAAGGGACACCTGTGGGACAAGCCATGCTGGCAGAGAGGACGTGCTTATTGAGATTCTTCCTTGAAAGCCAGAGGTGCAATTAACTGGCAATTTCTAAGTAAAAAAATTTAGCAGATAATCTGCATCCAGGCACGGTGTGGATGTGATTCCCACAAGAGGACGCTGCAGAAATGAGAAGAGTCCTTTGTTCAAAGAGCATTTCTGCACAATTCTGGCTGTTGGGATGGAGATGGCTGCCCCCTTCCCCTGTGGTTTTGGAGGAGAATTTAAATAGACCACTTTTCAAGATCAGGCTGTGCTATCCTTTCCCTTCCCCCTCTTCCCACTGATGTTTTCAGCTCTGAGTCTCGGGGCTGCAAGAGGTGACAGTTGCATTTTGTGGCCAAACAGCTTCCCTCTTTCAAACAAGGCAACTTTTGAAAACAAAACACCACAGGAAAAACCTGACAGAACCAAATGCTCTTTTCATGTCAGCTTTTACAAGACCACTGCTACTTTTTTTTTGCTGCACCTTTGACAAGACACAAATAATTTCAACTCTAGCAAAGACCCAAGCCATAGTTATGCAGAGTAGTCCTCTGGTTTGCTCACTTTGCTTTCTTATTTAGAAAAGGAAAAGGAGTGTGTGAGAGGCTGAAAATACTAATTTTCCAAGTGGCCTTGTGCAAGATGTATTTGAATACCAAACATGATCTGTAGATCTTGAACTGATGAAATATTTAGAAGTTCTTTGTGACATTGATTTAAAATCTTTTTAAGACTGGAAAAGATGGTTCCTTCCAGACCTCCACGCAATACAGGGGAGAGGTTTATGGTCCAGAGCCACTTTGTGTCTGGTTTTCATCATCTGATTGAACTACAGCATTTTCTGTAAGAACATGCTCAGTCTTCATTTAAAACCCCTAGATGATGGAGAATCCTTGTATCCACAGATAGGTTGTTGCAATGGTTCATTACCTTTGCCATCAGAAGGTGTGTACATCATTTCTAGCCTGAACTGGTGGGATCCATCTTACCTAAATCTGGGTGTTTACAGTGTAGATGTCCACAGCTGAACTGATTGCCTGAGAGTCCTTTCTGATTCAAAGGGGGAAAAAACCCACTTGGTTGTGGTTTCCATCTTCCCTGTTTCACCCGTTTGCTTTAGGCTGGGAGGAATCTCACTCTTGGCTGGGGACCTGTTGGCAATACCAGGGCTAACTAAACTGAGATGTGTTTGCCTACACAGGCAAATGCTGCCTGACACATCTCTCTAAGCTCTGGCTGCTGCCAGCTCTTTCTCTGCTGCTCACCTGCAGCCCCACACAGAAACAGAAGGGACACCCAAGTCACTTTTTACTGTCCTGGATAAATTAAAGGGATTGAGATTTCTGAGTGTTTTCCAGGTTTCTTATCACTGGAGCTTTTCCCTGATCTCCTGGGTTCCCAGACCTGTCCTGCTCATGTGCAGGTAAGACAATGCTCACTGTTGTACACTCTGTCATATCTTTCCCCCTTTTTACACACCCAGCATTAATATTTGCCTTCTGAGCAGTGCACAGCACTGGAAATTCGTTCTGCCTCCACATCATCTGGGGAAGTTGTGATCACCTACATCCCTTTACTGACTCTGCATGGAATTGTTCCTGTGAGCCTCAGTGGGCCATGAGCTCTTCATTTATCTGTTTAATTACCTGCTCCTCTCTCCCTGTTTCATGTGTTTCTTTGATGTTGTCAACACAGGCTATCTGGAGTGATTTAATTTTCTTTTTTTCTTGCATTCTAGCTAAATCTACCAAGAGCATGGACCCCAAGACATGTCCCATCTCCTGGAATTAGTCCTGGGGGATGGGAATTCCCCAATTTAAATAAATTGCTGTGATGTATCATGATCTACTTCCTTAGCTGAACAGGGTTATGCTGACTGCATGGGTCTGGGTGACCTGCAGCCCAACTCTGCACAGGTTGAAGAACTTTTTGCTGCTTGTTTTGAACAAATCTTCTGTTCCTTCCACTCTGATGCCCCCAATTCTTGTATTGGGAAAATACCATTATCATGCTTTCATTGACATTTTACTGCTTCTGGACAAGCCAGGCATGGAGAAAGGACTTGATTGTGAAATGGATTTGATTACTCCATGCTGTCTGCCAGCCTGTGAGGAGCCCAGCAGTGGAAGGATTAGCACACACCCTCCCCTTCCCACCACAGCCTGTACCCCTCGTGCAGATATCTTCACTGGGGTAGGTGCCGTATCTAATCACACTTCCACCAGGCCAGGTTGTTTTGACAGAAAGACTCGTATGAAGCAACAAAAGCCACTCAGAGAGAAAAGAAAAAAAGGCTTTTCATGGTCCCCACACTGAGTATCTGCTGTGCAACACACACACTCCCTCCCCAACCACAGATCCTATCAGGCTGGACTGAGAGGTGCCTCGCTGCTCTTCTCTATCAGCAATGCACATGCAGCAGTTTTGGAGTTTATAGACTATTTTATTTTTTGCAAGTAATCTCCAGATCTTTGCACTGCAAAAGGTCACAAATTCCTGACTCTCAATAAGAAACATGGCAGCAAATGTTACTGTGCAAAGGAGCAGAAAGCTCCAGCAACTCTGGTGTGCTGTGCCAAATGGGGAAGATGTTCTGGAACCATGGGTGTCCTGCTGGCAATCGAGGTCATTTCTTCTCCAAGGACGGGATATACAGAAAAATCCAAAGAAATGCATCAGTTCTGACCTGGCTGATGACTGCAAAGGCTCATGACTTTCTGCACACCAGAGCCATGACGAGTGATTGGCATGATCAATGTTAAGAAATATGTACTGCAATCAGGTTTAAGCCTACTGGAGTCTTCTCCACCTGGAAGCATTCTTGCCCAGGCATCATGGGCATCTGGACTTGGCATTGCATCACCCTAAAATTAAACAAAGAAATGTGAGTCTGGCAACTGGAAAGCTTCATGTCTCAACTTCATCTTTAAAAATATTGACCTCTGCCTCCATTTTGTGCGTCTGCTTTGTCACATTCAGGCCAAATGAGGAAGAAAACCGAGGCTATTTCTGCAACATCCCCTTCTCTGCTTTACATGGCCTTGGTTAGTGATTCCCTTGAAGCCAGGACAGACAAAGATTGGGGAAAGGAGAACCTCTTTTTGGCAAGACAGGTGAAGCTCAGCCTGCTGGTCCTCCCTGTGCCTGTGAAGGGAGAGAGGTGGGGATTTAAACATACCTGTCCCAAGCCAGTCCCATGTGTGTCCTGTCTGGAAATACCAGACTGTAGCTCCTGTGGGAATCTCAATCCTTTTGCACCAGCAAAAGGAAAAGAAAGAAACATCTAAACAGCCTTTTTTTCCAAAGCCAGGCAAAATGATGATCTCCTGTCCTGTTTGATGCTGACTTCCAGCACTGCTCCCTGCCCCTGCACTCTGCATTCCCCTGTGGGCTGTCAGATCAGACTGGATGATGCTTGGATGTAGGAGGGGGAGAAAAGAGACACAAAGGAAGAATTTCACCGCCCAGCTGATGATATCCTCCCTCCAGGGCTGGGGGCTCACGCCAGGTGCTGCCTCAGGAACAAAGCTGTGGCCCCAGACTGCAGCAATGGCACAAACCCATCACCCCTGAGTCAGTGTTTGAATCCGAGCCTGAGTGGGGAGCTGGCAGAGAGTGGGGGGAGCACGGGGCGGGGGGTGTCAGATAATTTATGGGCAAGGTCTTCAAAAGAGCTCTGTTCCCACTCGGGACAATGGGAGCTACCGGGGGCTCGGCGTGCACTTACCACTCCGGTCACGTCAGCACCAAGCCCCGCTTGGGTGTGTGAAGAATACCCTTCAGTGTGACACTGACCTCTAAAACAAATAGAGTATTGCGGCGGCTGATGCCCCATTCATCACCGGGGGACAATGGGAGCCAGGCCCGTGAGCGAGCAGCGCTTCCTCCGGGGTGATGCTGAGCGGCTCCGGAGCGCTCCGTGCCAGCCCCGCGCCGCCCCCGGGAGCGCTCCCGCCGGGAATGCGCCCGCCCGCGGGCTCGGGATGCCGCAGCACCGCCGGGAAAGGCTCTTTCACTGGGAAAGGCTGTTTCACTGGGAAATGCTGTTTCACGGCCCGTGGAGGGGATGGGCTGCAGGGTGGGATCGCTGGAGACACCCAGGGAGCGCACGGAGTGAGAATGATGGGGAGGTCCCAGGGTGTTTTCTCGCCCAGGAGTGTCTCACTGCTGTTCTCACTCTGGGCTCAGACAAGGGGCAGTGTGGACACCCAGGGCACTGGGAATATTTCTCTGTCTGCTCTGGGAGCACTGACTCTGACCCTCATTCATGGAGAAAGTTTCCCAGACTTCAAGACAGACTGGAACCCACAAAAGTGTGAAATAGATTATAGAGAGCAGTGTAGGTGTGTCACTTGGTGAGAAATTGAGGTTTTGGGATTTTTAGTATGTTGTGGATGGAAGCAAGATGGAGGGCACAGGGTGTCATCCTGGGTTTCTTCTTCATGCTGCTTCTCCCTCCTTCTCCATGGGTTTGGGTGGCATTTTGTAATTGGGCAGAAAAGTCCCCATTGCAGCTCTGTGGGATCAGTTATTGGGTTAAAAAGGAAAATAATCCAGGTGTCAGTTCTTAATTGGACAGTTTAGTTTTAAAAGACCTTGGAACAAGAGATTGTTGGCCATTTTGAGCCTTCTAATGAAAACTGCCAAACTCCCAGTAGTGAGACTCTTTTACTGATAAGAAATAATAAACACCTGAGTCCAGACATGAAACTACCATCCCAAACCCAGACCCAGAGAAACCGACAGCCCAGGGGAGAAAAGATACCTCAGGAGTCTCAGTAGGGTCCTCCTCTGTGCACTGATGGAGGAGACCAAGAACTGGGAGCACATTACAGCTGTGGTGAAAGGTGGCGGAGAATCAGGGTAGGGAGATGGGCATGAAGTTTTGTCAGCCACACTGTGCCATTGAGGGGAGGCATCTGCAGACAGACCCTAAGAGGGGCACTAGAACCTCACTAGCTAGCTCCTGTGGCTTCCCTTCTGCAGTCATCAGCTCCAGGATGAATTTTCTCCAGCTGCTTCTGCTGCCCACAGCTCTCTGCTGTTATTCTTATGCATAAGGACAGAAGAGATGGCTGGTGGCACGAGAAAATCACAATGTCAGCTTCAGAGTAACGTGCAGGGGCCATTTGATGGCCCTCTATGGGGCACCAAGCCAGAGGAAGGCTTTCTTCCCCATCCCTAAGCCAGGCTGGGCTGGGCATTAGAGCCTGAAGGTGCTCATGCTCACTTTGTTGGGTTTTTTCCTTCATTCACATCCTCCATCAATGGTTAATTCCTCCTGAATGAGCCTCGGACTGTCTGGTGATTGCATTTGCTGGTCACGTCTCTGGATCACAAAAGCAATCACAGTTCTACATATGTTCCTCATAAGGACCTCTGCAAATGACCAAAGTGAATATGCAGGGAGTCATTCCCACGTGCAGATCTTAGCATGGAGAGTGCAATTACAGAGATTCCTCGAAAAAATCGCCTGTGTAATGTACAGATGTGTACATTCACACTTTTAACAAGCCTGCTCTTATCTAGGCAGGCATCAGGACTGTGAGAAATGCTCCCACACATTTTCAGAGGGAGTTTCAGGGATTAATCCTGCCAAGGACTTGCCTTTCGGAGAAAGTGGCCTTGTGCTGGTGCCTGAAAGATTGTAATGTGCAACATTATCTTTCAACAGACATCTGTGTTAACAACTGAAATGAAATGATGGCACATTAAAAACTTTACTGTGCTGTTGCAAAACACTTGCCAAAAAAACCCTGAGCTGCTGCTGCAGGTTACTCTGAATCATGCCTGAAAATAGCAAATCCAGCATTACTTGGAAGCAGGCACACGGTTGCTAGCAAATCTAATTATCTCCTGGGAAATAAAGCACCAGTGCCTGTGTGAAAGGCTCAGAGGTGAGTGTAGGCATTGTCCCACCATTCAGGGGAATGATATGTGGGCTTGTGTCTCCTGTAGGTCGTGGAATCACAGCGCCCTTGCCGAGTGTGCAGTTGTCTGATCATGTGAGGATCACGCACCTAGCTCTGCCTTGGCCTGTGAGGGATCTCAAATAAAGCAAGCAAGGGTGACACGGTGAGAATTCATGTCCTGATTTCCCAGCTCACTGCTCACAGGGACAGTGTTACAAGGGTGAAATGACTCATCTGGCTGAAGGTGGTTGTTTCAGCACCTCTGATACTGGTGGGTGCAATTTACATTTTCCTTCTCCTCTGAGCTGTCTGGAAGGTGTCTGTCTGTCCCCAGGCTGGCAGAGGGAGGCTGGTGCCATGCACAGCTGGCTGGAGGGTGGACACAGGGCTAAAGGACACATGGGGATATGGGCAGCATCACTGAGGCTGCTCAGGCACTGCAGCAAAGCCTGGATGGTGAGCAGTGAATCAGGGACCAAGGGCATGGCCTCCATTCTGGAAATCTCTGTGGAAAGCTCCCAAGTGTGGGAACAGCACAGGGAAAGCCACAAGGGATGGGAGATGGAAAAAAAGGCTTTACAGGAGACCTGTGATGTTTTGGAGCAGCAGCTGGAGACCAGAGAGGATGTGTAGGGCACCTGAAGGGATGATGTAGGACAACACACGAGAACTGAACCTGGCCACAGCTATCATAAAAGACTCAGGTGGAAAGCAGCTCAGAGGTTATGTCACCTGCATGTAGATGTCTACAAGCATGTGGAGAAATAGGAAAGAAGATTCTGGAGAAATCTGAAATACTTGATGGCATCCCACCTGAATGTGAAGAAGTTACATGGAGTTCTTGACGCTGGAAGCTGAATCCCAGCTCCCATCAGATGACCTTGGAGATGGTTTGAGCAAAGGCAGGTGTCCACCCTGGGAACCTCACCCAGGAGTCTCAGCTGTAGCAACTGGCTTTTTCCACTGCAAGCGGCATTTAGATGCCAGACACTTACCTGTAAGTGCCTAAATTGAATCTGTGGTTATCTTAATCTCTGGGAATTGCTGCTGGTCCCTGAGCTGCATGAAGAACTGTGAGACAGACCTGCAGAGGTGGTCACAGCACCAGCGAGGACATGATCTTTGGGGGAAGTGGTTTGCATTGTGAGGCTGGGGAAGAGCATGTGCTGATCACCTCACTCCCTTCACAGGCATCTCCCAAAGAGTTACAAACACAAACCACAGGGAAGGTCCCCAGCTTATTTTATCCCTTCAACATCCCATGTGAGAACCTCACACATTGTCCAACACTGGCCAAAATATTATTTCTCGGGATTATTTATTCTCAGGATTTTTTTCCCAGGATTGTTTCTGGAGGTTTTTTTTTGATAGACCATGCTAAGAATAACTCAAATGGGAAAGATGTGTTTTCACTGAGTGAAAAGGGAGCCCACTCTCCTTCAAAGTTTTGCCATCAGTGCCTGAGAGGTTTATTATTAGCATTTAATTGCTTAATATGGGTGAAGCCCCCCAGAACAATGAGCAAGGTTTGGTAATGTGGAGAACAACATTGTCATTGTGGGTAATATTCAGTATTTTGTACTTTTGTAAAATTCAAACTACTGTCAAAAGCTCCCTGACTTGAGTCTGGAGTTTCCTGCAATCCAAACAATTGGCTGTAAGATTGCAAATGTTGTGGTTTTTTTGCTCTGTGCCATGTTCCAGGCTCATTCTCAGGGAACGTTGTGTCCGGACCATCTCCTGGTCTCTGCTCTATTTCACATCAGCAAAGCCATGCCTTCAAACTTAATCCCTTGACCAAATTTCTTGAGCCCTCCTATTTTTTTTTTTTATTTTTTTTTTTTTTTGCCTGAGCACCAATGGCTCAGTTTAACCTTTGCAATAATGCAACACTCCCTGGGATAATGCCTGAAGTCTCTGCCTGGTTAGCAATTATTTAAATACTCTGTTATGAATAGGATCAAAGCCTTCTCTTATTGAAACACTCCATTCCCGATGCCAGAAGTTGTCACCGCATGACAAATGGACTGCCTGCTCTCTTCTCACAAGCGTGCTCCGACCAGACAGGGCTGGGCAGCCCGTGGGATGGGGGGAGTTTAATTAATAACAATATTTAATTTCTACAATGGAGCACTTAGGGGAGGATGAATTTTGCAGCAGCTGCGGTGTGCCTGCCCAAAGCGCGAGGAGCGAGAGTCTCCATCAGCAAAAACGCTCGGCCGCGCGCTCCCGGAGAGTTACGCAGAATATTTCACCCAGGACAATTTTTCTTTTTTCCTCTCTTTTTTTTTTTTTTTTTTACTTTTTTTTTTTTCCTCCCCCCTCTCAGTTACTGAGCAGCACAAGTGTCATCGTTCCTCCAACTGATAGTAGCTATGGAAACTGTGACATCACCGCCGACATAGCGATACATAAAAATTCAAGCGGCTGGGGAGCGGTTGCTAGGAGAGCTCCGCTCGGGAAAGTCATCGGGCAGGCAGCCAAGGGACGGGAGTCTGCTGAACATGTTGTACTTCACCCTGGTGATTTTACCCTCCTCCCACTATTTTCCCTTTCACATGCAAAGATTTTTTTCTCTCTCTCTCTCTTTTTTTTTTTTTTTTTCCCCTCACTATATTCACCCTTAAATTATCTCTGAGATTTTTTTACAACGGGCTAATGAGCTGGTGGTGGAGTAGCTGAGCATTACAACAGTGTGCACAAAGTCAGGAAATAAAGCCACCAACTGTACTTAAGATCAAGTAAAAACCATCACGAGGCACCTTTGTATCATAAACATGCATTTTAAACCACTTCTGGACAAGGGTTTTTCACTAAGCTTTATGCATACATAAATTAGACTAAAAGTCAGAATTAAAGGTGATTTGAACCAAGGATGAGAAGTGGCCTCTGTAGTGGGTAAAATCTCCTGTTACAACTGTTCTGAATTCAGGAAGTGGAGTGTTTCCAGCAGTCTGAGTCACACCTGGTTTCTGGAGAGCTGGCGCATCTCATCTGGTGGTTTTGGACCACTGGTGGTCAAGAGAAACAAGAGAAGGAACTCTTGTAGGGCAAGATGTTAATTTTTGTAAGACCAAAATTGTTTTATTAGACCAAAACTGTTAGAAAAATCCACAAACTTAGGAAACCCTTCCCCAGGCTCTGAGAGGATTTATTGAGGCGGCTCATTTGCTCATTTCAGCATTTTTGGTTGGCCTAATGAAGGATTTTGCACACAGATCTGGTCACTTGCTGGTGTGTGCATCTTTCTCGGATGTACCTGCAATAAAGGACAACTGGTGTGTCTGTGCTAGGATGCAACAGATTCAGGGGTACAGGTTTAAATCTGTCTTTCTATGTACATATAAATAGATATAGACTTTTCTTCCCTCCCAGACTGAGATGCCACTTGCAGAGGAAATTGTGCAAGTAGATTTCTATATGACCACCCAAGTAATGACAAATTACAAGATCTTCATAAAGGAAATATTCAGACTGAATAATCCTGGTAGCTGACCCAACAGTGAAGTGGTGTTGGGGAGATTTGTCTAGGAATTACTCATCAAAATTATTTGGTAAAAGGGTTTTGGTATTTTTTCCAGAATCTGTGTGTGCTAAATTCTTAGAATGTAATCAGAAACTGAGAAGGAAACAGAAAGGGAAAAAATTAGCTGTTGATAACTTATTTTCAGACAATCCCTTATTCTGGGAAATGCATGTGCCCTCAGCACACCCAAGGCACCCACACGAACCCAGACACAACTGAGGATGCATGGGAATATAACAAAAAACATATTTTTTTAATTTTTATGAACCAACTTGTGACCTATTAAATTGGTAGTATGTCTCCTTCCAGATATAGCTGAGATTTGACTTATTCACATTTATTAAATGTACAGGATAATGTGTATTAAGCATTGAGGCCTTCTCAGCCAAGATAGCAAAAGTTTGGTTTGAAAAGGTGTCTTCTGGTGTGGAAGGATGTTTGCTGTGAGTGCATCAGGCTGCTTCATAGGTCACAGTTTGGTTCATAAGAAGGAACAGATAAACATCCCATTTTATCTGAAGATTTGTGCATTTCTATGGCATCAAGCTATTTTTTTCCCCTGATGATCTTTGGGGAAGATGAAGTACTTTGGACAAGCTGCTACTTATTTCATTTTATCTTAAGGAACAAGGATTATTCTTTAGCCATCTTGATTTAAAAAACAACAAAAAGTTAATCAACAGTCTCTTTTAATAACTATGGCCATAGCAGGATTTGAACTTGCCTTCCCTAAAATAAGGCAGGCACTTTACTGTCCATCAGGATAGAAAATATTTGGCTACCTTCCATGGGAATTTAAAGGTGTTAAATTAGCTACAGGAGGGTTTCACTATTGTTCCCTAAATGTAATGGAAGTGGATTTAAATTTACAAGGGGGAAAAGCTAATAATTAAAAATAGAACATAAGGGCTATAAAGTACAAAATGGGCTCCCTTGGACTGGGTTACAAAATTTCATGAAAAGTGCAGCTCCTGCTGGGTTATGCTTTTCTAGAATGACTTAAAAAAAAGGTTTCTTAAAGGTGTTTTTTCTTGCAAATTAATTGCTTGTGACTTCCATGGATCTTGCAGCCTATAAAGATGTCCCCATTGTGGTTTCCATTGATTATTTCATCAAGGGCTCCCCCTCTGCTTCTTCTTGTTACCAAAATCAAACACAGATTAGTTAGAGGAAGCTGTGAGAGCCATTAATGCCCCAGATCTGTCATGCCTTAGGATTTGGGGTACAGATCACAGCAGTCTCCAGCTCCCTCTCAGATTTCATGCATTTTCCCCTTTTCCGTGCAATATCCCATGGGCCACAGGCAGCCCTGATCCCAGCATGTGGCATGGTCCTCAACTGCATGAGCTCCATCATTTATTGGGAGTGGGTTGCTTATCCACCTATATAAGAAAGTAAAGACAAATAAATAAATTAGAAAAGAAAGAAAATAAAATAAATACTCCTAGAGCTGGAGGCAGCTGGAGAAAGGTCTGGTGGCAATGCAGGATCTGCCAGCAACCTGGAAGGTGACAGGGAACTACCAAGGGAACTCAGCCTCACTTTCTTCCTTCACCAGGAACGACAAGTATTCAAGTGATGTGAAATCTCAGCAATCCGAGCTGCCTATGTAGAAATGGCACAATGTCTCAGAACTCCCTTACTGGGAACAACGGCCAAGGAAAAAAAATCTTGATTTTGGTGTGTTTCTCCTGCCATGAGATTTTCCTTTCTGAGTTCTAGCCTGTTCACAAGATAGCTTCCTTCCCAGAAACTTCTGCCTCAGCCATCTTTTTCATCTATGAAGTTCCATTCATCTCCTCATGTCCTTTTGCCTCAAGCCATCAGTTTTTTATTATTATTTTTAATATTTAATCATTGCAAAACCACTTCATTTTTTCTGACTCTTGTCACTCTTGTCAAACAAGCAGCTGAATTCTGCTGCCTTCTAGGACTGTTTCTTTCCCTGGTTCTTCTTTTTCACAGAATTTCTTTCTCTCCCCTAAACTTTACTCTCCTCAGATTGGATTTCCTCCTGTCTTTTTACCCCTAGTCTTTTTTCAACCAGAGCATATGAAACCTGGTCTCTTGGGACAGTCGACCTGATATGAAGAACATAATATTATTGGTGAGAGGGTTCTGCTGTTCCTGTCGGGAAAAGAGAATTATCCAGGCAGCCACTGCTGTGCCCTCAATAGCACTTCATCCAAACAGGAAAATGTTTGAAGGGAATGGTCATTTTAAGCCTGTAGGAAAGCTGAAAATGGGACACAAAGCAGGGTGGGGTGGCCAAGGGTAATCCCCAGTGCTTACTTGCATAAGATAAGGGTGTTTATAGAAAGGTTGTGCAGTGGAGCTAATCTCTGAGGGTGCAAATGTATTTGCTGATCTGAAGGATGCTGTGAGATATCAACATTAGTCAGGTCACTCGTGGCTGGAATTGAACTATGTCTCCCACTGATCCCATAACAAAAGGGGGCTGAGCAAGGAACAGGGAGATTTTTGCTGAGCAAATGTGAAATCTTTGTTCCACTCCTTTGGCAGAGACTCTGCTTCATCTTGTTTGGCACTCCTCTGCAAATGAGCTGCTTAAAAATATGGGTTTCCCTTCTCCTTTTGGAGAAGGACAACAAAAGTTGAAAGATTTTGTGTTTCAGCTTAAATTCCAAGAGGAGGAAAAGCAGGAATGGAAATCTGTTATTTACTGTTACACTGCTGCTATATATCAACATATATGAGTAAGTGTCACAATCTGGGCTCAAACTTTCACTTCAATAACTGATCATTTCTGATCATGGGAGAAAGTTTCACCCAGACCCTGTGGTCCCTTGCACAAGGACTCAGTGCTTGCAGAGAATAAGGATTATGAAGTTGTTGCAATTGTCAAACAGAGCTCCTGGCAGGGCTGGAGGTGTATTGTGCAACAAACTCTTTGCTCCTTGAAGATCAGCTTCTACTTGCTCCCCCAGCACATAAATCATGAGCTGGAGGTGGATGGAGGGGAAGAAATATAAGTTCAGGCTTTAGCAGAACTTTTATGTGTTGAAACTGTTGATCAGTGAAGAGATAACAGGAGATCACAGAATCACAGGGTGTGCTCAGCTGGAAGGGACCCACAAACTGAGGTTTAAAACTGTATTTGAGATGTTTTCAATGTCACTGATGTTTAGAAAAGAGCAATTCAGACTGACTGCTGGTGCAAGCACCCCCATGTCAGCCAGAAGGGATCACTGTTTAACTATTCAACTATTCAACAAATGCTTTTCTCCACTGACTGGGTGGGGATCAAGGATCTGGTGGCCCAGAGGTTGTAGAGAGTCTTGGTTTCTCACTGGTTTCTGCAGTTCTGGTTGCATACTCTGAGCATTAATGTCTCAAGGTCATCTTCACCTGGGCTGTCAGGTGAGCAAAGTGGTAGAACTATTAGTTCTATACAGAGCAGAACAATTTCAGTCTGGAAAGTGAGTAGCCCCAGACACTGTTCTGGTGTCTCCCATGGGGTCTTTGGATTTCCATTTCTCCTCCCTCTCTCCAGTGTTCCCACATGCAGTGAAAAGATTCCAAAGGCACTTCCCCATGGAGCAGGGACACAGAGAGGAAAGTCACCCAACAACCTTTTTGACACCCCATGGTGCCATGTCCTGTCCCCAGCAGCAGATGGGTGGATGCAATGAAGCTGCCAGCCCACATCCAAACCATCAATTCCCAACACACTGGACTTTTCCAAACCCACATAGCCTGTGTGAGACTCAGTGGAGGCTGCAGTCATTGGACAGAAAGCCTGGGGTGGTTTCCCTTTGCAGAGTGTCTCAGTCAGGAGCCAACCAGACTCCTGCTCAGTATTCAGCATCTTATTTTTTATACAGAAATAAATGGCAAAATTCCCATGATCTTCATAGGGACAATACAGCCCTGAGTCTATATGCGATGCATTTCTTCTGGACAGAAATACATCCACTGGGATCTGATTCTGGTGAGATTCAGAGTTTTATTATTTTAGCTACTGGATATTATTTATTTTATTTTATTTTATTTTATTTTATTTATTTTATTTTATTCCATTTCACTCCATCCTATTCCATTACTCCATTTTATTCAATTTTATTTTATATTTTATTTTATTTTGTTCCATTTTATTTTTTAAAATTTTATTTTATTTACATTTATTTTTTTTCTATTTTTATTTTATTTTATTTTATTTTGTTCCATTTTAATTTATTCCATTTTATTTTATATTTTATTTTATTTTATATTTTATTTTATTTTATTTTATATTTTATTTAATTTCATTTTATTTTACTTTTAGCTCTACAAATACATTCTTCAGTTTACTCAAAGAAAGAAATAACTGTTCCAGCACAGTTTAATCTATGATTCTTTCCATAGTATGAAAATCCAGAGATTTGGATCAAACTATATTCCTGAAGAGAGATTTGGGAAAAGAGGGATGGTGGTGAACTCAGCTCTATTTTGCAGCGCTGATCCCAATTTCAAACATTGAAAAAAATAAAAAAACTATTCAAAAAATCACTTCCAAAAGTTACAGATGGAATCTCTGCTGAAACAGAGAGGTTGGGTGGCTGGGGAAGAAGCAGAAAAAGCCATGTGAGGTGAGCAGGTGAAGGCTGCCGGCAGGGAGGAGGCAGTGGCAGCACTGCCTGGCGTGGCTGCAGCTGCGGGGGAGGCTGGAAGGGGCTGAGTGAGCAGCCAGGTGAGGCTGTGCTGTGAGGGCCCCAAGGAAGGAGGAATGATGAGGAGGACTCCATCCATATCAGAAGGCTAATTAATTATTTTATTATACTCTAATAGTCTATACTATATTACATCTAAACTGAGTCTGCCAAGCACTCAGCACACACTGCCCAGAATCTCGTGACTGTCACCGACAATCCCAACTCACACACACACACCTGGCCCTGACAGGCCAAGGAACAAAACAGCATCACTGTGGGTAAACAATCTCCATATTGCATTCTACTGTGGCACAACACAGGCACGGCAAATGAGATCAGAATTGTGTTTTTCCTTTCTCAGGTTCAGAGAATGTGAATCTCAGAAATCCTTGGGAAGAATTATGCCTTGCTTTTTTCTGGGAAGAGAAATGTGGCTACAGCCAAGTGCACAACCCACGGCTGGTCCAGCCCTGGTGAAACCACTGCCCTGGCTGCCAGGTGAGTCCCACGTGTGAGGCTGGGAGCCCTGAATGCCCCTGGAGGCAGCAGCTGCATCCTGAGCTGGCTGCCTCCCCCAGGCCCTCCTCACCTGAGCCTTCATCACAAGCACAAACGGGACTGGATCCTCAAAGGGGCTGCAGCCACTGCTGGCTGATTTATGAGCTGCTGTCAGGTGCAAAGTGATAGAAGGAGGTTTTTGAGCATCCCAGGTGGCTCTGGAGAAACCTCTCTAGGTCAAGGTTGTTGATGATGAGTGCCCCTGGCTACTCCCAGCTTGGGAAATTGCACTTTGCACAGCTGGACTTCTGAAGGAACCTGAGGCTGGGAGGAAATGGATGGGCGGTGATTCTTCATGGCCCTGTCTCCTGCAGACAGGAGCTGGCTTGCTGAGGGCAAGTTATTCCCTAACTGAGCATTACAGACATCTTTGCTGTAGCTGACCCTGCAGGCCCTGTTAGGGGCTGTGGCCACGTTCAGCCACAGGAACCAAACCCAAAGTTTGTGCTGTGTAATCATGTGTGCTTTGAGAGACAGCAGTGAATGCAGTCAGCAGATGTGAGCATGAGAGCAAAGCAAAAGCTGTGAGAGAGCCTCTCGCTGTTCTCTGGAGCACCTGCTTGTGGTCACAGCTGTGAGGGGAGCTCCTGACCCTGGAACTGCTCCAATATAGTGATTTCTTTGTGCCTGGCTCAAAACCAACAGCAGGCTGTGCAGTGCCAGGAGCAGAGGGGCAGGCAGAAGCCCAGAGTGTCCCTGCACTTGTTTCATTTGAGAGTAGAGTAAATGCACCAGGAGAGAGATAAATGCCACCCAATTGTCCATGGACATACCTGCAGGGGTCAACGCTAGAATTACAGCTTCTCAACATAGAATACACTGAGTTGGAAGGGACCTGCAGGGATCATTTAATCCAGCTCCTGGCCCTGCACTGGACATCCCAAAAATCCCACCCTGTGCCTGGGAGCATTGTCCAAACCCTCCTGGAGCTCTGGCAGCCTTGGGGCTGTGCCCATTCTCTGGGCAGTCTGTTCAGTGCCCAACCTCCCTCAGAGTGAAGAACCTTTTCCTAAATCCAACCTTTTCAGCATCTCTGCTGAAAAGCTCCAGAGCAGCTTTGCAGGCGGGGTGGGCAGATGGCATCCAGCTGAAGGACTCAGTGACACCATTTGTCACAGTGAAGAGCCACCAGACCAGAAGCCACCTCCTTGGCTCATTGCAGCCCTGCTACTGCAAGTGGCGAGGCCATATGCTGTCTCCCACAACCTGTGAGCCTGTTCACATCTCATCAGGACCTGTGCTGAGATGCTCTGAGACCTCCCTATTTATATGGCATGGCTTATAAGCTTCTGCATTTGTCACTCCATGCGTGAGTTTCATGCCAGGTTTCAAGTCTGGGTCTCTTTGGTTGCCCAGGAAGGTCAGGATCCTTCTTGACCAAAACTGTCTCACTCCATTTTGATCATATATTCCATTCTGGTTTTGATGGCAATCCATTTTTCAGACAACCTTTTATAAAAATCATGTTTTTCTTTCTCTTTTTTTTTTTTTTCTTGGTCTCCCTCTCTCCCTCTTTTTAAAAATATTTTGATTTGAACAGGTCTAAACCTTCTGCATACCGACCCAGACACTGACATGGATCCAGGTGTTTGCACTGGGGTCTGACCATCAGCATGTGAACACTAAGCCCAGGAGCCACAGAATTATTCCCAAAGCACAAATCCTACGGCTAAATGCTCTGTGCAGATTCCCCAGAACTGGGAGTTTTCCTTAGAGGGAAAGTTTTCCTCCAAGGGCTCAGACTGCTACAAAGAAGAGCCTCTGTTGTTGTGTATTTTTTAATCCAGATCCATGCACCTGTGCAGAAATGCCAGTTATGGAAAAATAAAATAGTCACCCAAAAATGAAGTATTCACCCAAAAAAGAAGTATTCCCTAACAATCTTTTTCAGCCAGATGTTTGCCAGTTCTCATTGCCCAGTTCTGCTTTTCATAAAGGCTGTGGGGAACCACCAGAATAAGGGAAGGGATGCTGGCACGGCTCCATCCTCCTGCTCTCATTCCAGGGGGGAATCACTCACATCCAGCAGCTGAACTCCACCTCTGGTGATGGAGGGCAGGGCCTGAGCTGCGCCAGCCAAACCCCAGTGCCCCTCTGCCCATAGCCACTGCCAGGAGAGGAGAAGCTGCTCTGCCCCAGCCATCCAGGGCTGCTGTCAGGGATGGATTCCGGCGAGTTTCCCCCTCTGTAGCGGCTCTGCTGGCTGAGCCTCCCTCGGGCTCACCTGGAGCCAGGGCTGGCTGTGGCAGCCCTGTGACATCCCCAGGGTCTCAGGGGTCTCTGTGGTCAGGATGACCCTGAGATGTGTCAGAGAGTCTCTTTTCCCAGCCCAGCAGTCGAAGAAGGAGTCAGGATTTTTCTGTTCCGGCTCTCAAGGTTGTTTATCTGCTGTTATCTATGACATTCTTTCTCTGACCTGCTGAGATCTGTCCAGCAGGTCGGTTCATGGCACCCCCAGAGGCAGTGTGATCTTTTTATGCTAAAAACTACGTGTACATTATTTACAATAATTTCCCAATACCTATCACCTATGGTAGACAGTGAATTTCTACTCTAAACCAATCCAAAAGTGCCACCATCACGCAGAAGATGGACGTTAGGAAGAAGGAGAAAGAAGGACAAGACACACCCAAATTCCTCCATCTTGGGACCCCAAGCTCCCATTCTAAAACCACCAAAATTCTACTTTTCACTCTGTGACAAACTAACTATCATTCTGCTTAAACTTTCGTGACTTGCAGATCCTCATATAAGGTTGGTCATTTTTTTCCCATGGGTCAAAATCAAAGGGACAGGGGGGTCTTGGGCTCTGTGCCAGGGTCTCTGAGCCCCCTGGCAGAGGCTGGAGCCATCCAGGGCAGCCAGAGGGATGTCCTGGGTTCTGACACCGGGGATGGCTGTGGCAGTCCCTGTGACATCCCCAGGGCTGGCAGTCCTCATGGCATCCCCAGGGTCACTCACAGGATCAGTGAGAGCAGGAGAGGGCTCCCAGCCAGGCTTCCCTCAGATCCCAGTCACCTTTTCCTGGCCTCTGGGGCTGCTCCACGCCATCCTTGAGCAGAGATCCCTCCTGAGGGAGGTTTTTGGGGAGCTGAGAGTTAAATGTGACTCCTCCCTGGCCCCCTGCCCGGCGCTGAGCTCAGGCTGTGAGTCAGGGAGCAGGGGAAGGCAGCCAGGGGATGCTGTCATGCTGCGAGGGGAAATTTGGGCTCCACGGCCTTTGTGAGGTGTGGGTGGTGCTTGGAGGTGGCTTTTGTAGGTGGGAATGTCCCCACTGAGTGACACTGCTGGGCTTTGCTGCACTCCTGGGAGCCACTGCAAAGGGGGGGCTCCAGAAGAAGGGCTCAGACACTGAGTTCAGCTCACATCTCATCCCATCCCATCCCTCTGCTCTCCCTGGAATGCTAAACATAGCTCATGTACCCTTACCTCAGCTGTCCAGCAGGATCTGGTCCCACCGAGGGGACACACAGAACCTCTGGAGCTGCCAAGCCCTTGGCTCACCTCAGCAGCCACGCTGTGTGTGACAGCTTTGGAAAGGAGAAGGAAGAGTTTTGAGCCAGTTACACATTTCCAGGGACCAGGCTGTGAAAAACCAGCTCTTGGCTGCTCTGCCTGGGACCAGCTGGAGATTCTGAGGGAAGCTGGGAGCTGAGGTCGTGTAGCAGATGCTGATCTGTGCCCTTGCTGCTGCGGCTGCTACATAATGGGAGGGGATTAAGGAGCCCTTCCCAGAGCTAATTAAGTGACTTAATTTTGATGGGGACAGACTTTTTAGTAGGGCCTCTAGCAGTTGGACAGGGGGTAATAGTCTTAAACAAAAGGAGAGTGGATTCAGACTAAATATAAAGTAGAAAAATTTTACAGTGAAGGTACAGGAACAGTTTGGCTGTGAGAGGTGGTGGATGCTCCAAAAATTCAAGATTTGGATGAGGCTGAGCAACCTGACCCAGCTGAAGGTGACCCTGCTCATGGCAGAAGGGTTGGGTTAGGTGGCCTTTAAATGTCCCTTCCAACACAAAACATTCTGTGGCTGTGTGAGCCTGTGAAGTGCACCTTGGCCCACTTTGTGTGAACCAGAGCAGAGTACACAAAAGCAAAGTGGGGAGCCAAGGGGTGGGACCCCCCTATGGCAAATGGGAGGCACTCAGAGCTGCTCCCAGGGCTCACAGTGGCTTTGGGAGTGACCCACACAGGCACAACTGAGCCCAAAGGGGGCTGGACAGCAAGCTGCAAATCAAATCTGGAGCAAGGAGCAGCTCTAAGCCTCACCAGCTTTGTCTTATTTAAAAATCCCCACACTGGGACTCTCTGCAATCCTGACTCCCTTCAGGATGCTCTGTTTAGAGAGAATGCAACACTCCTCTGTCAAAATCACATAAACCCCAGAAAGCAGGGATGCTGGCAGCTGCTTGGATAATTTGGCTGACTGAGCATGACTTTGATTCATTTATTTTTTGAGAGGGAAATATCTGGCTCAACTGGAGACTAATTCCCTCCCTCTCCTGAGATTGTCTTTAATAGCTAAATCTCAGCTCTCTCCCTCACTCTCATACCTCTGGAAACAATTGAATCAATTCCTTGTTTATGAAATGCCTGTGTTTATGTACAGTTGACAAAATAAAACCTGTCTTCTATTTTTCTGCCAGATCTCAACAAACATTAGTGTTTGAGGAAAATTTTCACTTTATTTTGTGTATTTTTCTCAATCTCCAGTCACAAGCAAAGCACACTTTTAAAGAAATGGGAAATGAAGTCCAGAGTGAGATACACATTAAGGAATTCAGGTTCTGACCTAAATCTATTTTTCATCCAAACCTGAATCCAAATACACTTTATTTTCAGAAGCTGATAGGTGGAGCTGGACTTGAAGCACACCACACAGATTTTTTTATCACAGATACAGGGCCTGAAGGTCTGCTTTAGTAGCTGCTTTTCAGATACCTGCTGACCCCCACATCCCTCCAGCTGAGATACATTTTCTCTGCCCGTGGTCACCTCTTGGTGAGGGGGGATCATGCTCTTTCAGGCTGAGCAGCAGGATGGCGGAGAGAAATCTCTCCTTGCAGGAAGGGTTCCCCTGGTCTGCTTTGGGTGAGAACAACCACAGCAGCACCTCACAAACCTTTAAGGGGATAGGATGGGAAATTGTTTTCTGAAGATATTGACATGTGGGCATGATTTGGTGCTGGAAAAGCACCTCACAGGCACACCTGAGAGTGGGGCAGCAGGAGCTCACCATGGACAAGGGGGGCTTGGGATGCCCCATGTGAAGAACCCAAAAGTTGTGCCCAGCATTCCGGATGTGCTCTCTTGCTTCAGAGAGTTTTAGAGACGGAGAAATGAGAAAAGTACTTATATTGGTCTGTGGTGGTGTTCACAGGGGTCCCAAGAAGAGATGAGGATCTGACTCCATGTTTAAAGGCTTGATTTATTATTTTATGATATATATTATATTAACACTATACTAAAAGAATAGAAGAAAGGATTTAATCAGAAGGCTTGTAAGGAAAGGAAAGAATGGAATGATAATAAAATCTTGTGACTGACCAGAGAGTCTGAGACAGCTGGGCTATGATTGGCCATTAATTAAAGCAAGTACATGAGACCAATCACAGATGCACCTGTTGCATTCCACAGCAGCAGATAATCAATGTTTAAATTTTATTGCTTCTCGGGGCCTCTCACTGCTCAGAGTGACTCCGAGATGTGTCAGAAAGTCTCTTTTCCCAGCCCAGTGCTTGAAGAAGGAGTCAGGGCTCTTCATTTCTCGGTCTCAAGGTTGTTTATTGTTTCTTATCTATAAAAAATTTTCTCCTGTCCAGCCGAGGTCTGTCCAGCAGGGCAGACAGAGGCACTCTGCCTGCCCCAGGGCAGTGTTGTTATCTTTTTATACTAAAACTACATGTACAATATTTACAATTACTTTCCAATACCTATCACCTATGTTAGACAGTGAGCTTCTACTCCAAACCAATCTAAAAGTGCCAACATCACAGCAGAAGATGGAGGCCAAGAAGAAGAAGGAGAAAGGCTGGACATGCCCAGTTCCCTCCATTTTGCCTCCTGACCCCCCATACCAGAAACC
Organism: Calcarius lapponicus; assembly: GCA_039654755.1. NCBI lineage: Eukaryota > Metazoa > Chordata > Aves > Passeriformes > Fringillidae > Calcarius > Calcarius lapponicus. The sequence goes on along the minus strand of CM077464.1, from coordinate 9,676,559 downwards.
CCAAAATCTACTTTTCCACCCCATGATAAATTCACTAACATTCTACTTAATTTGTTGTGGCTTGCAGATCTTCATCTAAGTTTGGTAATTTGCTCCATGGGTCATAATGAAAACCACAGGCATTTTTGGCCTCTGTGCCAGGGTCTCTGAAACCCCTGGCTGGGGTCTTGGCTGCTCAGGACAGCCAGAGGGATGTCCTGGGTCCTGACAGCTCCTGAGTCCTCTCAGCCTCTCAGGAGGAAAAATCCTAAGGAAAGGATTTTTCCTAAAATATGTCTGTGACATTGGTCCAATGTAAAAGTAACACGGCTTCAGTTCCCAAGCGGTTTAATCAGTTCATCTCCATGCTCTGATGTCAGGCTGGCAGAACACCACCCCAGCTTCTCCCTGCCCAGGGCAGTCTCCCTTGGCAGGCCCAGCTCAGGACATGCAGGAATTTTGGCTCTCCCACCCAACCTTTGACCCTCAACCTTGCCCTGCTGCCAGCAGCGTTCCCAGGGCTCAGGACAAGTCATTGCCTGTGCTCCACACATGTGTGCCTTTGATGTCACCACTGACCTGCCTGGCACTGCTGTTCTGTCCCAGTCCCTCCCAGAAAGGATGGATTTTGAAAGGAAAATTGAGTGCATGCACAGAGCTATTCTGGCACAACCACCCTGCCTTTAATTCACGTTCTCCTCTTGTTTGAAATAACATCATCCTGTAGACAAGCTGTAAATTCACTTCTGCCAAAAAAATCAAGTTAATCCCTGCCTTTCTTAGTGCTCATCAGACAGAGTTTGCTCCTGGCTTTCTGGCTCTGAGAAGGAGCCTCCAACAGGTTTTCTGTACCCTGAGGAACCTGACAGCCAGTCATGTCAGGGTACTTCTTCTGGGAAAGTAACTAAAAAATAAAATACTTCTCATGCCAGGATCCAGGCTGTGGAGAGTAACCTTGGGCAGTTTTTACTAGCTTGTGGATTTTGAGTGCCTGGTGAGGTTGTGAAACACTTACATAGGTGGTTTTGTGCTGGAAGAAACAGTTTTAGCCAGCAGCAGCAAGGAACCTCCCACGTGGGAATTGGGACAGACCTTGGTTGGAAAGAGGTCTGACTATTCAGGGAGCTGCTAAATGTCTTTAATTGCTTTCAGCTCTCACTCTCCGCACTGTGGGTGCATTTTTTACCTCTGCAGCTGGTAACCACCAGCACATCTCACTCCTTGCCTGGAGGGACTGAGCTGCTGCTGTATGGACTGGCTGGAAACTGGTCCCAGCATGAGGGAGTTTGAAAAGTACCAATACATTTAAATAAAATGATGTGAAAAGGAGCTTTATCTCCTGTCTGATAGAATGGGCAGCTACTTATACCTTGGCATGTCAAATTTTTATGTGCAATCTAAGGTAAACACGCCACAGAGGGAAGGTGGAGCACTTTCAGCAGTAAACTTCATAGAGGCAGCTCCAAGGAGGGGATAATCTTTCTCTTGTCTAGTTTGTTTGGAAAGAAAATTAAACTTGCTTGTTCTCGTTGTGTGTTTACCCATTGTGTGCACATTGGTTCTCAGTGGTGCAAAGTACAGATTTTTCTGCCTTACAAATCAGTCTATAAACATGTTAACTTGCTCTTGCAGCTTTTTTGACTTGAAGTGATTTAAAAAAACCAAAAAAGAACCAAAACCACAAAATCCCCCCTATCTTTGCCAAAAGAACATTTTCAGCTGACTTTTGCTGTGAATGAAAGGAGAAGCTGAGCTGTGTATGGCAGTGGAAAAGACTTTATTTCTATTTCTTGTGAACATTCATGGTACAACCCGTGCACAAGCAGGAATATTTTTTGCCCCATCTCACTGGGATTCGTGTCACAATCAGCCCCCTCCCCTTGTTTGAAGGGAGAGATCTTGTTTCTACAATGCAGGTAGACAAATAAATAATGTTCAGGTTTAGCCAGATGTGCAACCTTGTAAAACCCGTTGCCTAAAGGTGTTTCTGGTCTGAAGACCACTAATAAAAGTGAAAAACTGCCATGCCTATGACTAATCCACTGGTTTGATACAGAGCAAAGTGATAGTGCAGATACAAATGGTATCTCTAACAGATGTTAAACCCACATCTATGGGAACATTTATTGGTGGCTGTATCTATTGGCTGATTAACCATTTATGAAAGCACAATAATAAAATCATAATCCTTTACTGCCTATTAAAAGTCCTGTGGTGTGAACTATTCCTGGAAAAAAGCATCTCACTTTTCTTGAAAGAATAAGCTGATGGGATTTTTCAATTTTTTTTTTTTTAATTTCCTTGTAAATGTTCTCTGGATAGTACAAACCATGCTGAAGGTGGGAAGAAGACAGTGTGAGGTGTCTGCGTAGGACTTAAGTGATGTGGGGCATCTGCGGTAGGACCTAAGTGACACAGACATAGCTTTTCCTGCCTTCTTGACCCTTGATCTCACAAAACATCAGCAAGAGCAGGGCAGTGAGGTTTTGGGGGCTGCCTTCAGCAAGCACTTATGATTTTTGAGCCAAACAATCACAGAGTTTGCAGGGTGGGATGGAAGGACTGGTGAGGGGACCCTGCCTGGCACCTGGGATGCATCTGCTTAAAGCTGTTCCCTTGGGAAAAGCTCATCTGAGCCAAATCCACTGTGCCAACACACCTGACTGTGGGATTTTCAGGGGCTCCAGATCCTTCAAGGCTACTTCTTACAGCACTTCCACTTCTCCCAGTTAGGGACATCACGGAAAAGAGAGGGTACAAACATTTCCTTTTGTCCTCCAGGGCTGTGGAGGTGGAATATGCTTTCTTTCCCCTGTTGGTTTTTCCTCATGCCTCACCTCTGGGTCCTCCTCAGCATTTCCTCCCTCTCCATGGTTACTCCACACAAACAATTTCCCCTCTCTGCTGCCAGGGCTGATGCAAAGCTGCCATAAATACGCAGTGCAGATGCAGCAGCGTGTGACTCAGCCTGGTGACTCATCTGGAGCCATCCTGGGGCCTGTGAGTCAGCAAGGCTGCTCTGCTGCTGAGCTCACACCTACAGCATCCCAGGGACTGCTGTGGGAAGCCAGGGAGCCCTGCATGGGTGGCCCTGATGGCTCTCTCAGGAGGGGACTGGAAATCGGGGCAGGAAAGGCTGCAGGCGGTTTTGCTGTCGTGGCTGGCAGGGGGAGAGGGTTTGTGCAACGAGGGGGCTGCCACTGTGATCAGTGTGGGATCCAAGCCTGAGCCCACCCAGGCTGGGAGCTCAGCCCTCTGACATTGGAAAATTCTGGCACCTGAAGGAGGGCAGGCACTGCAGGCTGCAGGTGGCAGAGGGAAAGCCACTGTTGGCTTCCCCCTTTTAGGGCAAAAAGCCAGTTTCATACAGGATCCATAAACCACGAATTTTCTCAAAGTTATGTCACTAGCACATCCACAACTCAAAAGTGTCCTGAGTCTGTTCCTTTGGTTTTTAAAGATTTTTTAAGCTTTCTGATTCTTGTAGTAAACGTTCTCACACACTTTCTGTAAATAACTTACTGTTTTGCATTCTTTTATGGAGGAAGAGAATATGTCCAGTGTCATTGGAGAGGTGGCATTGTCACCCTCCAATCCACTGTCACTTTTGGAAAACTATAAATGTTGGAGTCAGAAAATAAACTTCCCTTTTTTCTTCACCTCGAGAACAGCGGTGTGAGCTTGTGTTTTTTGTGTCCTATAGCAACATGAGTCTGTACAGTCTCAGCATCCTCAGGGTGCTCTGAATTCTCTATTTACCTATTTTCCATTGCTTCACACACATGAGATCATCATTCACAATAATTCAGGCAGCTGGCCCCAAAATGATTAGGCTTTCATGGTGACAGATTAAAGTAAATTTTGCTCAACAATGTAATCAGTTACTACAATGGGCAAACAAAGGATAAAGCAAGGCAGATATGGCATGGGAAAGTTACTCGTGGAACTGATAGGAGCTGTAGGCAAATGCTAACATAAATGGAAATAAACCCAATGTAAAGCAAGGAAACATACAAGCTTACAATCAAAAGGGAATTACAGTGTTGTTTTTTCTGTTTTTGGTTTGGTTTTTATCTTAAAGGATAATAGGGAAATTGACTACCAGAAATTTGGCATAAGTGTTGTGACTAAATTTCATGCAAGGCTGTGGCATCTGCTGGTGGAGGACATTGTATGAATGCCAGCTTGGGGACAGGAATGCAATTGGGCCATCAGATCCCTCTTTTACTTCTTAAGAAATAATTAAAAATATCCTCATCTCGCTGAAACAGATGGCTACAATCACACCATTTTGTCTTAATCTGAATAAGGAAAAAATTGTTTCCTGGCTGCATGACACTCAAGCTGTTCCTCTTAGCCTTTTCCCCAGGAAAAGCCCCAAACACTTCACACCTTTGACATTCTCAGGCTGTACCTACTGGCCAGACTAGCTCATGCTACATTTCCCTAAGATGTCCATAAAAGGGTTAGGTTCAAACAGGGTGTCTAAAGCCCTTCCAGGTAATGATTTGTAGATTGGTCTGGTCATGACAGATCCATCTTGTCCTGACTCCACTCTGTTTGCTGAGCAAAGCTGGGCCAGAGCTGTGATGCCCAGCATGCTTGGGCTGGCTCACATTCACAGAGCCCTGCAGCTCAGCTCTACCTTCATCCAGGCTTCTCTGCTGCCAAAGAGGTTGATTTGCAGAATGATCTGAAGAATCATGATTATCTGGGGGCGCACCTTTAATTCCCAGCATCCTGCAGGGAGAGGCCATGAGGCACCTCTGGTTGTGGGGCCTTGGTTCCTGCAGCTCTTGGCCACAGCCTGCAGCAGAGTCACCTCTTTTTCAGTGAAGAACTGTTTCCAAATCTACATTGTCAAGCTCCAAAAGGGGCTGGCTCACAGCCTGTTGTAGAGGGGAGATAAAGTTAGATGATCCCTTACACGCCATGAAATGCTCCATGAAGCTTTGTAGGGGATAGAATGTGAACCTCCCTTAAACACACTCACTGTGGCTGCCTGGGGAATGCATTTCTCATTGAGATTGCTTTTGGTTTTGATGAGCAAGAGATTCTTGGAGAGCATTGCTCCTCTTCTCCCTTGCATTTAAAGTCCTTCACTTCTCCACCGTGCCGTGTCTTGGCCCTTGCGGTGACGCTGTTGTGGTGACACCATTGTGGTGGCACCATTGTGGTGACCCTCTTGCTATCCAGCACCCTCAGAGCAGCTGCTTTGGTTCCCAGGCCAACTGTACCTTGCTGGATTTCCTTTTTGTGCCCGTGCTCCTCTCCACATTGGCAGGAGCTAGTGCCTTCCCAGAGGAATGGCTTGCTGGAGATGGAGGAGCAGGGAAGGGAGGGCAAAACCCATCATCTGCTGCCAAAGCTGGTGTGGTTCAGCAGAGCATTCTGTGCTTTCCAGAGGGCACTTAACAAACTGAGAAGATGTTAAGTGGACTTGGTGGATGGCCTGATGCATAAAAACAGCAGGGATGAAAGAGGAAGAGCTCTCCTGGTAAAAGTGGAAGCGTGCAGGCATCCTTCTCTAGTCACTTGTAAGTCTGAGAGTCATGGGCTGCTCCCAGAGGACCAAGAGTGGTAGCTAAGAAATGTAAATTATTAGGCTTTATTTTGCTTTGCAGGAGTCTGCTGCACAGCTGGAAAACGTAATTAGGTCCTTGTGCTGTAAAATGGGCTGCACACATGCTGCTCCAGGCTGAGATTAGAAGGGGAGTCTGGGAAAAGGTTAGGCGCAGGCTATGCTGCAGTGGAAACAGGCTTGTTGTGAGTCTAAGAGGATAAGATTTGTTTCAGAAGCCACTTTCTTTTGACCCCAACCATTTTCTTGGTACATCCAAGGCAGGCAGAACAGTTTGTTATAAACCTGGAACAGATCTGAGCCCCTCACTTTGAGTGGAGAGCTCAACCATTTCCACAGGCTGAAGATCAAGTTTACAGGATTAATTGGGAGATTGAATGAAGGAGCAGACCTTGAGGAAGAGAATAAAGACGAGGAGGAGAATCTCAAGCAACAGGTCCACCCACACAGGAGGTAAGAAGGGGTTAAAAAAACGAGCTGAAAGAGGACTATGTAAGCAAGGAAGGTCCCATTCCTGGGAGAGATCCCAGCTTTGCATTTCCTGTGTGTCCTGTGAGGTCAGCTGCTGCTGCTGCTGGAATGTTCCTTCCAGAGCCAGGTGAAGGATTCATAACATTTTGTTTCCAGCATTCTTCTCCTTCCCAGCAAGTACACAGAGCACACAGAGTACTGAGCTCTGGCAAAGCCTCCAAACTGGAGATAATCACCTGTCACTGCCACCAGCCCTTCCTTCAGGCTGCCAAGAACTGTACCTTCAGCTGTAGGTTCAGATTTTTCTCTCTAGACCTAAGTGGGCACAGTCGGTACATTTCCATATAAAAGAGCTCTTGTTCTTACATCACTGCTTTGATTTTGTTTGTTTTTGTTTTTGTCGTAACCTGGAGAAAATCCAGCCAAGAACAATAGCAAGGTTTCAAAGCCAAGCACCCTGGTGCTAGAAGCTGCCAGAAGTCAGGCTGCTCACATCAGTTTCAGTTTGATCTCCTATTTTGATTTCTTTTTACAAGACCCTGCATATTTCAGCAGAGGGGCCCAACCTCCCTCAGCATGCTGGCTGGACACTGAGTCAGGCCATAAAGCAAACACTTTTCCCTGGTGATTAATGCACACTGTGGGTATCCAGGAGAGCTGAATTATAGTCTTGGCTTTGCTACCACCTTTTGTTTGATGTTGAGTTGGGTGAGATGCTATCATGATGGAACTGTGCAAGGTGGCTGAGTTATTGTGGGGGCTCGACAGCATGAATTATGGCCTCCTCCATTGTAGCTTTTTTGGTCTGTCTTTTGAAATCTTTGTCTTCTTGCAACTCTGGTTTTTCACAGCATGCATTGTCCTGCAGGACTGGGTGGATCCTTGCTTTTTTTTCAGGGTCCTGAAAAGAAAACAGCCTCTGGGTGATCTCTGAGTGGGGCTGCTCGTTGTGATCATTCTCCACTTGAGGGCGATGTGACCTGGCCCAGTGCACACACGAGGCAATTCCAGGTGAAATTAAGATGAAAAGAATTTGGCATCTAATGCTGGGTCTCCAAACCAGGTCTAGGCTCTCCACCAGTGTGGCTGGTGAGAAGTTGTTCAAGAGAGCCAGGGGAGCTGGGAGAGAAAATCAGAATGGAAAATCAGCTTTATCCAGAATGGACAGGCACCAGCTGAGCACGTCAATTGTTCCCTGTTTTCATGGGGCTGGACTGGGGAGGGTCACACTCCCTTTCCACTGCCTTTGTGTCTTTGAGGTGGTCTCAGGAGCCTGGTTTGGGCTCCAGCTCTGCTCCAGAAGGGTCCCCAAATGTCCTTGCTTGCACCTGCTGTCTGTGCACAGGTGTGTGACAATCTTGAGACGTGTCAGGTGTCCACTGAGCAACCAAACCAAGGCTCTGCTCACCGTTCTGGGAACTTGGACTTTTAGCTCATGTGCAGGCAGGGGCACACAGCTGCCTACATTTAAGGGTCTTGTTTGCAAGATAAACTCTGCCCAGGGTTGTTTATGTCCTCAAAGAAGGGAGGGTGTCCAGCTGGGGGTGGAAATGCATTTTTGCTGAGGGGGCTTCATGCCCACCTCAGGCAGACTGTGACTTGTGGGTCAGGATCTCAAAGCAAGAGGAAGCTGATGAAGTTGACTGAAAATACAGATGACTCTCCATTGCACAGTGAGATTTTGCTAGAAAATATGTGGCAACAGGGCTTTTTTAAAGATATAAATCTTTGTTTTGCAAAGGCTTGTAATAATCCCTATGGCAAGAAATGTATTTCAGGTTTCTGCAATCAAGACATACACTCTCTTTTTGTAGTCCAGTAAAGCTACACTCCAGGAATATGGGAATATGCAATGACTGCCTGATAAATGTTAGTTGATCTAAATAATTCACTTTAGTTGTGTCTGGCTTATCTGTCAGGTTGATCAGCATTTATCTTTCTTGTTTGCAGGCAAGCAGGAGAGAAATATTATAGATGGAAACATTTCAGTCCACTTAAAATTACATGAAACTAAATCAGTGTTACAGTGGCAATTGAAGCAGACATTTCTAATTAGCAGCAGCTTAAAACACAGCAAAGGTCTGTAATGAAATAAATAGATCACCATTGTCCCCAGCATTAAAGGAAAGTGGTGTAGGGCACCTCATAGCTCATGCATCTTCCTGAAGCCTGTCTCCCATGACCATGTGCAGAGTCTTAGGGAGCTCAGTTCCCTCCCTAAAGCAGTTTTTGATGCATGAGACTGAAGTTTTTTCAAGCAGGAGGGTGTGTATTCTGCCTTACTGGGTGTAAGTGCCGTTCTGATGTGGTGAGAGCTGCACACAAAGTTTTGGGTGGCTGGGCACAGGAAGAGATCAGGTCCCAGGCCTGGGAGCAGAGCCCAGAAATGCACATTTTAATCTCCTTGTAGCCAGTTGAAGCTTAGGACTGTAACAAATGTGGGGACCCACACCTCCTCTGTGGGTACCCCTCTAATCTGGTTCCTTGAGTTGGGTCATCTTCTGATGGCTGATTTAATAACACTTGGGTTGGGCTGGGGCAGGAAAGGATTTGGTTTCTTTGAAAAAAAAAAAGAAAAAAGAGGAAACTGAAGTGCTTTCATTTATGTGTTAGTGGGTTAAGGAAATGATTCTGGGATCATTTGTTTCACATGTGCCTCTGCCTCATTTCTCAGGCAGACAAGGTACTGCTGTTCTCTTAGCCTTTGATATGGGACAAAAGTAATAAGAAGAGGGAGTTTGTATAGGAAAAACAAATTCCAAGGGGGAAATTTCAAACTGGCCTGCAGACCTCACTCCCTCACAGGACTGCAGAGAGGCCAAGAGCTAGGCAGGGCTTGGGACAACTGGAAATTGTGCTGGCTCTGACAGAGGTGACCCTTCCAAACACGCTTTGAGGGGCTCCCCAATTTTGGCTGTGGCCTTGCATTTCCTTCCCAGACACACAGCAATAGCTCTGCTCACCTGCATCCCAGGGAAGCCATCCAGAGAGCCCTGGCACTGTGCAGGCTGCCCCTCCAACCATCTGCTGGTGCCAGCAGGAGCCTCCTGGCTGCCTTGCTGAGGGAAGCACACGGTGACATTCCTGCAGGAGGGGCTTCTGCTGAGCCTTTGGCCTGCAGAAGGACGATTTTATCAACTGTGTCTTAAAAACTTCCACTCTGGCCCTGGAGATGATGGGAACACACGTTCCTGCTGGCCTGCTCGCTGCTGGTTTGACATCATGCCACGTGGGGGAGGTGTTGGAAATAGGCAGATACTACGGAATTAAAAAAAAAAAAAAAAAAAAAATCACTCCAAGTTGAAAGGGAGGAGAGCCAGGAAAGGAAATACCTCAGGCAGAGAATTACTACTTCTGTATCAAAGCCAGCAACTCCTTACTTTAATATTTAACACCCAAGAGAGCTGAGGGGGAGGATGCTGAGAAAGGGTGAAATTTTTCAAAGGAACCCAATTTCTGGTGATTTTCCTTGGGTACATTTTTTTCTAGTAAGTATTCAGTTTGATGAGAAATGTGACTTTTGGGCATCAGAAGCACATTTACACGTTCAAACTGCAAATTGCTGAACAATTTCAGCTGGAAAGCAAAGTGTGAAGAGCGGCGGGAAGGGGAGGTGACATCAACCCCTCCCACCAAAATCCAGCACTCATTGCTGCTGCTTTTCTCACTTAAAGTGTTTAACTCTGGGTCAAAGGGAGTGTTTAGCTCAGGAGAAGGCAAAAGGGGTAAAGCTTTTTGCTGTGCTTAAAGGAGGGATATTGAGAAGACACGATTAACAAAGGGTGATGAAATGGACACAAGCTGCATCAGGGGAAATTCATTTTGGGCACAAGAAAGAGCATCTTTGTCATGAGAGCACTGAAGCACTAGAAGAGAAGCCCAGGGAGAGTGAGCAGTCTGCATCTTCAGAGAGAATCAAAACTCACTGGAGCAAGGCCCTGAACAACTGGAGATGACCTTGAACCCAGACCTGCTTTGATCAGGGCGCTGCTCTGCAGACCTCCAGAGGTCCCTGACAACCCAAATTATTCTCCCGTTCTCTGAAGCTGGGATTGAATGAAATGAGGAAAAAAAAGTTCCCTGTTTTCCTGTCATTCCTCTCCCTTCAGCACAGCTGGAGGCTGGCATTCATGTGCTTTGCCATGCTCTTTGCCTTTCATACTTGTGCCCCATACACGGTCCTGATATCCATTTCAGCTGCTTTGCTTAATCAATTAAGCTGGTTTGAAGTTATTTCAGTCCCCAGTGGTGCTGTCTGCCTCAGTGACAGTGGAATCAATTGCCCTGCAACAAGCAGCACTCTCTACTGCCCTGCCAGCGCTTATGGGGATGCCTTTTGATGCTGCAGGGACAGGGAAACAAGTGGGACAAAGGCCAGCCAAGGCACAGTTCTACATCTTACTGAGAAAAAGGCAAAGGAAGAAGTTCTTGGGAGGGCTGAAGCTGTTGTCCAAGGGACATGGCACATGCACAGGGATCTACTCCCTCTCTCTGCTGCCTTAACTCACCTTGTTGGAAGGAATGGCATCTGCTGAGGGTGCAAGGCTGGATGCAGGCTAAGGAAAGCCAATTTTATTATCCAAACCAGTATCATGACAGCTTACCTGTCATGGAAAGGAGATGCAACCACACCTTCTTCTTAGAAAGGAGGTTTTTTTTTTTCCTATTTGCAAGTGGTGTGCAGGAATCCAAGAGTCACAGTTTAGTTTTGGGGCAGGGGGATGTGGGGTCTTTCTCTTGGTGCCAAACCTTTAGGAATTTTGGAGGTTTTGGGTGGAGAGCTCTCTCAGAGTTCTGGAATGAGGCTTGGACTCTGCACCAGAGGCAGGAAAGTGAAATGCCCATTGCAACTGGTGATAAGGAGGCAAATGCATTTATTGTGCTTGTCACATGCTTGGGTACTGTGGGGCTCCAGGCTTGATCCTCCCACTGCCTCCAGTGGGAAAGGCCACAGACTGACTTTGCTTGGCCTGAGGTCACCTCCCATCCCTCTGGGTACCTGGAAAGCCAGGAAAGAGCCAGAACACGGAGTTAAACAAAACACTCCCTGGCATGTGTCTCTTTTTTCTGCACTGGCAAAAGCCAGGTTTGAGTAGATCCAGAAGGCTTTGGTCCCAAATATTTACAATTACCCTGCTAAAAGGAACTGTTGGATGTGACCTGCAGGGCTCCTCTCCACCTCTTTGCCTGAGGGAGATCCAAAACAATGCAAGGGAGCTGGAGTTGCTGCCTGGGGGAGGGATGAAAGAAAATGAACAGCAGACAGCAGATGTCCTTGATATTATTTAATCCAGCCTGCCGTGGGGGCAGGAGAAGAACCTGTAACAAATGGACCAGCTGAAGGCTCTGCTGGGGAACAGCTTCCTGGAGCTCTTGGAAAAGTCTGGGTCATGGAGTGGCCAAACCCTGTCTTGCTGTGGGTCACTGCAACCGGCAAGGAAAGGGGGAATGCCGGTCCTTTGTCATTTATTGGAGGAGGGTACATTTCCTCTGGAGTCTTTGAGTCCCCTGGTGGATCACAGGGAAAATTTTATTGCTGCCCAGAGCTGCTCTTCTGTGCTTTTCAAAAGAAACGGTGCAAAAATGTTCTTTCTTTTATTTGTAGAGTCTGTCCCAGTAGGACTTCATTGGTGTCTCTCCTCTTAAATTCAGAGACTTTTTCTTGGCTTAAAGGTAGCTCATAATTGACTTACAGCTGCCTCTCCACAGGATATTGCTGTATCATATTCCCTTTTATGTTGCTGCTTGTGGAAACATTCCTGTGAATTTTGGGGAAAAGGAAGAAAGAAAAGGTGAGAGCAGGATAGAAATCTAGCTCCATTTGATCCTGGGTCTTTTGCTGCTTACCCCAAGGATCTGAAGGGACCAAGCTTTGTCCTGATAGGGACTGTCATTAATAAGAGCTGTTTAATCATGTAGGGGACCTTTGCTTGGGTCTTGATAAATATTGTTCCTGAAATTTTCTGGAAAAGTCACTCTTGCATTTGCAAATGGTGTTTGTGTCTTCTTGTCTGTTTCTAGAGGACAGTGAGAGAAAGATCCTTGCATTCAGCCCTGGCTGCATTCCCATCCCAACTCATGATGTTACAAGAGCCAGCCTCGAGTGCCCATGCAGAAAGTTGTGTCTGCACCTTCTTGTGGCTTGCACCTCTCTGTGGATTTACTGACCACTGAGCAGTGAAGGAGAAGACAGTTCCAAGCCTCCAAACTCCTGTAAAAGCTAGAAGTGTGCTACCAAACCCTGAACAGTGGGAAACCACTGCTAACTGTATTAGCTACCGTGGCAGGGCTGCCCAGCCTCATTCATCAGGCCAAAGCTAATCCCTGGGGGTGGCAGGGAGGCTGTTCCCCCATGGAATTGCGTTACATGAGCAGGTGAATGGAGCAGGTTTTATGGAGCAGCAGCAGCTGGAGCCCCAGCACTGATCAGGTTTCTTGGCTTGGCCCTGGAGGACATGTCAGGGATTGCCAGCACTGCTCGCTCTGGTTCAAACCAGGGGAGAACATCTGAACATCTGCCTTCTCCTGCTGCCCTGCACGGATGGCACAGCAAAACTGGCCCCAACACGACTCTGGTGCAGCTGAATGCTGTTCACCTCCTTGGAGAGTTTGGTCTGGTGTGTTGTGAAGTGCCGCAGTGACTCGTGGTGGAGCTGGTGGAGGACATCACACTTCACATGATCCCACTTCCCCTCCATGGCTTCATAAAAGGCTTTTCCCTTACACTCATCTGTGGGCAGGTGGAGATTTTCTGGGGTGTAGGTGTGTCACCCTGATTTTTAAGTTTTTCTAAGCCTTCTGATGTTTACATTCTTGTAACGAACTTTCTCACACACTTTCTGTAAATAACTTATTGGTTTACATTCTTGAATGGAGGAAGAGAAATTTGATGGACTGCTGGTTTGTCCAGTGTCATTGGAGAGGTGGCACTTTCACCCTCCAATCCACTGTCACTTTTGGAAATCTATAAATGTCAGAGTCAGAAATTAAAATTCCTCTTTTAACCTTGAGAGAGCTGCGTGTTATTTCGTGTCCTGCAGTGACATAGGTGCACATGGACCTCCCATCTGCGGCTGTGCCACGCTGCTGGAGTTCCTCCAGGCTGGCAGCAATGCTTATTTGGGGCTGTTCCCTTGAACAGATTCTCCTGTACCCCTTTTTTCTAATTCAAATGATGGCATGGAAGTCTGGCCTGATAAATGCCTATGGCAGAAATCTGGACAGAAAGGAAAGTGCTGAAGCATCCTGGTACATAAAAGCCTTTTCCTCATGTGGTCACTGGTGACCTGGGGAAGCAGCCTCCACACAGTCACCAGCTGAGCATGGCATGTTCTCCACCAGCCCCTGTGGAATGCTGCCAAGCAGCATCTGCTGGTGATTCAGAACTGCCCAAGTCCTCCAAGCCATTTCTGAGTGGGCACAAAGAGTCCTGCAGCATTTATGAAAAAGCACAGTTGTCCCAGGGCTGCATCACGGGATGACAGCAAGTCCTGCCAGGTTGTGACATGAGACACCCTGTGTGTGACATGGCCAGCATTGTGATGCACTGATTCAGGCTTGCACTAAATGGCAAAGCTACAGAGAAGCTTCACACCAGCAAACACTGGTGAAAGGGGGGTGTGGGGGGCAATTTCTAAGTAAATTGTAATTCCTTGAGGTTTCTGCTCAAAGTGTCATGACTGTTCAGCCAGGAGGCTGGGGAAGCAAGGGCTGTCAGCATTACACAGGGGTATTGTCGCAGACATCTTTTATGAAAAATCCTTTCCTTAGGATTTTTCCTCCTGAGAAGCTGAGAGGCCTCAGGAACAAAATGTGAACATTGATTATCTGCTGCTGTGGAATGCAACAGGTGCATCTGTGATTGGCCCATGTTGGATGTTTCTAATTAATGGCCAATCACAGCCCAGCTGGCTCAGACAGAGAGTCCGAGACAGAGCCTTTGTTATCATTCTTTCTTTCCTATTCTATTCTTGAAATAGAATAGGATGAAATCCTTTCTTCTATTCTTTTAGTATAGTTTTGATGTAATACATATCATAAAATAATAAATCAAGCCTTCTGAAACATGGGGTCAGATCCTCGTCTCTTCCCTCACCCAAAACCCCTGTGAACACGGCCATGGGGCATAATTCAAAGTCCCAGCTCTGGGGGCTGTAGCTGAATGGCCAGGCAGGGGCTGCTGGAGAGCTGTGGCAGGAGAGGAGCAGCTCAGCGGGGAGGCACGTGGCTCTGGGCCTGGCAGGGTGGGTGAGTGCTTGGGAAGCTGTGGTTTTATCTCCTCTGAGATGCCTTGGCTGCGCGCACAGGACGTGGCGTGCTGCCAGGGCTGGGCACGGCGCTGCCCTGCAGGGAGCAGGGCTGTGGGGGCTGAGCCCAGGCTTTGGCTGGGCTGCTGCAGCTCATGGCCAGGCCGGTTGCTCAGGAGCTGCAGGAAATGCAAATGCTGGTGGTCTGGGGGGTGATCTTTAGGGTATGTGGGTGCATCAGCTGCTGCTTGACTGGTAAATGATGCAGGTCCTGAGCACAGGCTCCCACAGCAGCACAAGTGTCCCTGCTGTCAGATGGCCCTGCTGGCATTTCCCAGGCACAGTTTGGGGGTTATCCCAGGCTGTAGCCATCCCCAACAAGCATCAGCAATGTGGCTGTCCTTTAAGAAGGACAAGAACAGCTTAAAAGGAGAGGTGAGCTGAAAAGGGATCGCATGCCCACTGTGCTGTCTGGTGCTACCAGGATAGTGCCAGGGTGCAGAATGGGGTCTGGCAGCCACAGGACTCCTGGATATCCATTGTCCACTCGAGTCACTCCACATCATGGCCTCCTAGAGATTCCTCTGCTTGCTTAAGGTCACCTCTGAACTCTCTCTGCTTCTGTCAGGTTAACACATGCACTCCCCAGCCCTGCAGATGCTCAGGAAAATCCAAACTAGGTGGGGTGTGCACTGGGAAACAGCAGCTGAACCCTCTGCATCACTGATCTCCTGCAAAGTGGGACTTCCTTTGAGCACTTTTGATTTATCCCGATTTAAACATCCTGGCAGTGGCGCTGCCCCGTGGCTCTGGAGAAGCTCCACCGTTTGAACAGCGCTTTGCAAACACACACAAGCTGCAAAATTTCCTGGTGCCACTGGGGCTGCTTGAGAAAAAGCAGGGGAAAACTGCTGCTGGCTACTGTATTACAGCCTGACAGAGCTGCAGGCAGGCTGGCCTCACGGTGTTGTCACAGAGCTAAAATTGATGGGTAATGGGGCTAACAAAATAAAAGAGGGCTCTTCCCTCTGCCTGGGGAAGAGGAAACCGCACGGCGAGCGCGTGGAGGTGAGCAAAGGGTTAAAGCCTGGCAGAGCAGCTGCTGCTGACCTTCTGGTCCCAGCACTGCTAAACAAAGCTCCTGTTACAGCTGAACTTTAGTACCAACTTCTGCTGCTCCAGGGATCCTCGCAAAAGTGCACTCGGAGCTGCAGCCAGCACGGGCTGAGCAGAGGAATGGGACCTGCAGGGTGGGGATGCCCTCAGAGCCCACCCTGTCCCCCCTCCAGGCTCCCTCAAAAGCCACCCTCTGTTGTCATCTGCAGTGGAGGACTCCTGAAATTGAAGGCTGCTGCCAGACCGATGTTTTTTGGTAGCCACTGGTCAATATATCCAGCATTTTTGTTAATTTCCAAACTGCCTTTTGGCCTAGCCACCATCCTGCAGCGATGAGTTCTGTAGATGGACTATGTGCGCTGGGAAAATGTGCTTACTTTTGTGCCTAAAATGTGCTTAATTGCAAATTTTCGGCGCGCTCCTGGGTCCTCTGGAATGGGAAATAATGAACAACTGTTTAATATTAATATTTCCCTTCTTATTCATGGTTTTACAACCTCTAATATCATATCCTCGGAGAATTCTTTCCTTTCAGAGGAAGAATTCAAAGCCATTCAGTCTATTCCCACATGGGAGCCTTCCATAACCTAAACTTAATGCTGAACATCCTTGCTGTCCTCCTCCATTACTTCTACAGAAAGCAAAATTTAAGGCACCTCTCAGCAGAGGTTTCACAGGTATGGTCCAGCTCTTAGTGAGACATAAAGATGTGAGAGACATTTTCAACCCATGGCATTCCACATCTTCTACTGGGGACGATGATGGGATTACACACCACTGGAAAAAATGCACTTATTTCTGTGTGAGACTTGATAAGAAGGATGAGACAGAGTGGACAAAACACATCTGGAGTCTCCTTGTGCCCACAAACTGTGAGGAAGAAAAGAATTTGTCCTGCAAAAAAAAAAAAAAAAAAAAAAAGACTCAGCAGACCTAGATGGGTGTGTAGACTGGTTGTGGCACAGGATAAAGATACAGGGCAAAAAACCAACAAGTTTGGGTTGAAATAGCAATAAACATCTTGATTCTTTCTGTGTGAAGCTGAGCTCAGTTGCGGTGCCCAGTTCTGACAGTTTGAGCTCAAAATTTACCCTTTTCCAGCTCAGTGCTTTTTGTGCACATGGCTCCTGGTGGGGTCAGCCCCAGAGCTCTCCACTGTTGATTTTTGCTTTTCAGGGCAAGAGTTCTTCTGTCCTTGTCCTTATTGTCCCCAGGCTGTTGGCCTTACACTCACAGGAGGGTGAGGGCAGTGGTGGGAAGGTGAGCGCTGTGACTCAGGTCTGCAAGCTCCAGGGATGTGTCTGGGGATACAGGTGGGTTGGCAGCAGAGATTTCCCCAGTAGTACTCATGGATAGGGGTGTGTTTGAGGCCAACATTAAAATCAGCTCATTATTATTTCTTTGGCCTTGGGAAAGCAGGGAGCTTGGAAGGAAAGGAGTCTTATTGCTTAAGATGTTGGGAAACTCTTTGGACTCCCTTATTCCCTCCCAGCCCAGTGGTAAGTAGTATCTCAAAGTGATAGAGCGCTCAAGGCCATGGCATGTGTGCATTTTGAGTGTGCAAATTACCTTATTGGATCATTCTGGGCACAGAATTTTTTGCTTTGGTGTGGCTGGTGCCTTCAAAAAAGCAGTGAGTGACAGGGGAAGTGTACACTGCTTTTCCTATGAGATTTTACAAATAGGACTTATTCTATCTAAGCAGGACAATCCCTGAATCCCTCAGGAGAGACAGTAAACTGTCACTTTACCATGTACTTTTTAAAACCCGTGTGTTTTTGGCTTGGACCAAACCATGGTTGGTATAGAAATTGGTTTCATCAGAGAACCTCTGGAATATTTATTGCTTGGGGTGGCTCTTCACCTTTCAGATGAAGTCCAGACCAGGCTCCATGCTGATGTGTGTCTCAGGATGGCCTTGGCATGCAGCAGGACCATAGCTTGGAAGTCACTTTGCTCATACCCCAGGTGAGAGGTGCAGCTTCCACTTTGCAGGAAGAATTTGTGGTTGAGGCCATGAAGTCATGCAAGGAGATGAGTCTTGCAGAGGAGATCAGTTTGGGCACCTGGAGGCTGTGGGGCAGCTCCTTTCCCTGCCAGAACACCCACCTTTGCCCCCAGGATCCAGGGCAGTGCAGTGTAACCTTGCCAGTGCTCCTGGCTGAGTCACACCACCCCCAGGGCTTTGCCCCAGTTCCAGGACTTCACCAATCCTCACCTTCCCCTTTGAAAACTTGTGAACCTGACAGTTGCTGGGGAAGACTTGAAAGCGTGGTGCAGGCATAATTGGAAAGCTTAAAGCCTGAAAATTTACACAGGAGCTGTCAGTTGTTGGATTCAGAAAGCTGCTCCGGGTGGGCACGGGAGGAGGAGGCAGCGGCACCGATGCTTCCAGCAGGAACGCTGCCAGCATTAATATTAACAGAGCCACCGTGGCCCAGGACTTCATTTGCATTTGCTCTGTGACAAAACTCATCCCAGAGCAGTCTCTCACAGTGCTGCAGACGTGATGCACCACACAGCTCTGTCCCAGGGAGCTGGGGTTGTTCAGCCTGGAGAAAAGGAGACTCAGGGGTGACCTTATCACTCTCTTCATCTTCCTGAAGGGTGGCTGTGGTGAGCTGGGGGTCGGTCTCTTTCTCCAGGCAACAACAGACAGAACAAGAGGACACAGTCTCAAGCTGTGCCAAGGGAGATACAGGCTCGAATTAAGGAGGAAGTTTTTCACAGAAAGAGTGGTCAAACACTGGAATCATCTGCCCAGGGAGGTGGTGGAGTCACTATCCCTCAATGTGTTTAAAAATAGACTGGATGTGGCACTTGGTGCCATGATCTAGTTGAGGTGTCAGAACATGGGTTGGACTCGATGATCTTAAAGGTCACTTCCAACCTAGAAATTCTGTGATTCTGTGATCCAAGCACAAGGGCTCTGACTTTCAGGACCTTCTCCACACAATCACCTCACCCTGACCTTGTCCCTCATGTTGCAGTTCCCCATGCCCATGCCCACCTGGGTTACTAAGGCTGATGAGTGTGGGAGTTTTATTGAAGTGGCTGGGGTGCAATTAGCTCAGCACCTCACTGAGAGTTTGGAGGCCCTGTGGTGCTGGTGCCCACTCCCATCCTTTCATGAATCGTTGTGTTTGGAGAAAGGACACTGTGAGCACAGGTATACCAAACATTAGAGAGGTGCCTGGAGCGTGCTGAGCCTCTCCTCCAGGAGAAATCTCTGCAGCTGTGTGAGAGATTTCTTATCTCCCCCTGCTAGATCTGTGTGGAACTGATGGCAGGCTGGTATGCTGGGTTCACACGTACCTGGGGACAGGTACAGAACCTGAGAGTCATTCTGGCATGTTTGGAGGTCCTGTACATCCTCACAGGTCAGCAGGATTTGCAGGCTCAGTTGCACCACTGCCAGTATTCATCAGGAGCTGAAATCGTGGTACAGTGGCAGTGGTGGCCAAGTTTCCAGTCTGGTCTGTGCTGCAGAGGGCTGCCAGGACTGAGTCCTCACCCTGGACCTCTGGGAATGTGCCTGGAAACTGGCTCACCTCTGTTCCAAACCAT
The DNA here is from genome assembly GCA_039654755.1 of Calcarius lapponicus. NCBI lineage: Eukaryota > Metazoa > Chordata > Aves > Passeriformes > Fringillidae > Calcarius > Calcarius lapponicus. The sequence goes on along the minus strand of CM077464.1, from coordinate 9,657,599 downwards.
CCACAGGCCACCCACATGCTCTGTGCAGTGGTGAGAAATGAAGCCTGGGGACCCCCAGCCTGTGGCTTTTCGCCTGTAAAACTGGTGAGGAGCCTTGCCAGCTTCCCAGGGCCTTTGCTGTAAATTGAAAAAAAAAAATTATTTTGGAGGCTACCGGGGGTCCATGTTCAGAGTGTCCCCGTGGTGCTCTGTCCTGAGCACCAGGTTTGCTTTGGGTTTTTTTTTCAATCTCTTAAATCAATAGTCTGGTGCACCTGGACCAGGCAGTGCAGCCTGGACTAAAAGGGAGGAAAACACACCCAAAAGGCAAACCTCCAACCTCCACAGTTGCTTTGGACACCATGGATTACCAGTAGACACATGACTAGCAGGAGAGAGGATGGGGAGAGCAGAGGTCCATTAGCAACTCCCTACCCCCAGCATATGGCTAATTAAAATTTCTAATTAAGGCACTGTGGGGGTGAAGAAAGGAAGCTCTTGGCCGAAAGTCCCCCTCCTTTTTCTGTATTTCCTTCCATAGCTTTATAAATTTTCCCCCTAAATTAACTAATTAATATCACCTAATCAGTTAATAGAATTAGCTAATTAGATTGCTTAATGGAATTTCTGAAGAGCAGATTTAGAAGCTCTTAAAGAGACTTTAATCACTTTTTATCTGAGAAGCGGGGCAGCAGTGTCTGCATTCATTCAGCAACTCAGAGCGATTGCTGTTATCAGCGAAACATTTCTGAAAATCACTAATTTGGCTTCATCCTGCTCCAGAGTCACAGCTGCAGCCACCCAGGATTGAAAGGTCAGGCTGAGCCTGGCTGTTTCACCCCTGCAAGATGCTGTTGCCTGCACCAGATTGCATCAAAAATCCTCATTTCTGAAGAGCTCAGGGCAGTATTTACCAGGACCAGCAGAGAGGCAGAGCACTGTGAAGGTAACCCAGCTCGCTGCAGGGTCTGGAGGGGTTTGTTATCCCCTGGCACTTTGCAGGGTGTTTGTTTGCTGGAGGTGGTGAGTGACAGCAAACCACTGCAGCAGAAACAGCAGTGATTGTGTTCACAGAAGCTGAAGTTTTCTCCACCATGATGTGCAAACACACACACACAAACACACACACAGAGTTGATGATCCCAACACTGAGACCACAGAGAGGGAGAAATGTGTGTGCTGAGCAGAACACGGTGCTGGGTGAGTTTGTGCTGCACTGTGGGCATGGGTGGTGTTGTGAAGGTCCCAGGATGAGGGAAGAGAGGAATCTGACTCCATATTCTTGGAATGCTGATTTCTTATATTATGATATTATATTAAAAGAAAATGATATACTAAACTATAGAGAAAGGATACAGACAGAAGGCTAGGAAAGAATGAATAATAAAAACCTGTGACTGGCCAGAGTCCTGACACAGCTGGACTGGGGTTGGCCATTGAGTCAACACAATTCACATGGAACCAATCAAAGATGCACCTGTTGGTAAGCAACCTCCAGACCACATTCCAAAGCAATCAGATAATTATTGTTTACAATTCTTTTCTGAGGCTTCTCAGGAGAAAAATCCTGGGCAAAGAAGATTTTTCAGAAAATACCATGGTGACAGGCATGGGTGGTTTGCAACACTGCCACAGGAAAGGGTCTTCAAGGAGGACAGGGCAGCTCTAGCAAGTTCTCTGTTTAAGGCTGGCCAGTTAAGGGGGATGAGAGTGTGGCTGGATTTGCAGTGGTACCCAAATACAGATATTTGGTCATGCTGGGACATCCAGTTTGCCCAGAGAGGTTGGATGCAGCATCCCTGCAAGTGTCCAAAGCCAGGTTGGATGGGGCTTTGAGCAATCTGGTCTAGTGGAAGGTGTCCCTGCCCATGGCAGAGGATTGGAACTAGATGAACTTTAAGGTCCTTTCCAACCCAAACCATTCTGAGATTCTATGATTGTGTGATCCAGAGCTGCTCTGGCTTTGGACACTGGTCCTTGTTGCTTTTCAGCAGTGAAGATTGGAGGGTTTGTCCCTGCTTTTTAGGGGACACCATGCGTAAAAAGGAGATCTTTGTGATCCAAGATCACAGCATGATGAACTGGGGGAAAAGCACCTGGCCTGGAAGATCCCATTGTGTTCATGCTTCCACCCCAAGGATGGATCCTGAGTGACCCACATCACTCCTTGCTGGGCTGGTGCCTCCCAGCACCCGTGGTGGGGTGCAGTGCTGGGAGGGGAGGCAGGGATCTGCTCTCACACAGCTTTGAAGCAGAATCCACTCTGTGTGCAGCTCCCAACCCTGGTTTGTTATCAGCGAGGCTGTCAACAGCTGCAGCTGAACATGGGATGTGCAGCTCTGGAAGCCTGGAGTCTGTCTCAGGCAGAAGTTCAGCCTGGCCATCTGGGAGACATTCAGTTGTGTCCCCCCTGGGCAAACTGTGTCCAGCCTGAAGCAAAAATCAGACTGACACAGCTTTAACAACAAACTCTGAAGGCAGTTTAATCCATCCCTGGGTTCTGACACCACAGCCTGAGCTGGATGCAGGAGTCAGCTGCTGCTCCCAGCAGTGATTGTGAGATCTGTTCTCACCCTGAGCATGGTGTGAAGCAGGGAAAGACCCAATGTCAGCTCTCACCATGAAGGTATCACTCTGTCAACTGTGCCCTCATAATTTAATTAAACAATTATGCTTTGTGTTAGATGGAGTATTCATAAAATGTCATGTTCTAGGAGCCCCTAAGAGGTTACTATTTTTTATTTTCCCTCTCCAGTCTGCTTTTGTTAGACCTCCTCCAAAATACTGCATCCAGCTGTGGGGTTCCCAATATAGGGATGACATGGACCCAGCCAAGAAGGTCCAGAGAAGCCACAAAGATGCTCCCAGGGCTGGGGCACCTCTGATCTGGAGCCAGGCTGAGAGAGCTGGGGTTGTTAAACCTGGAGATGACTCCGTGGAAACCTTAGAGCCCCTTCAAACTCTAAAGGGGCTCCAAGAAAGCCAGAAAAGGCTCTGGAGTGATAGGACAAGGGCCTGGAGTGCTAGGACAAGGGGAAATGGCTTCAAATTGGAAAAGGGCAGGTTTAGATGAGATATTAGGAATAAATCCTTTACTCAGAGGGTGATGAGACACTGGAATAGGCTGCTCAGGGAAGTTGTGGGTGCCTGATCTCTGCTCAAGGTGAGGCTGGATGGGGCTTTGAGCACCCTGGGATGGTGGAAGGTGTCCCTGCCCATGGCAGGAGGCTGGAACAGAGCCATCTTCAAGCTTCTTTCCAACCCAAACCATTCTATGACTTTTCAGTGGTACCAAGGTGGGCTCCTTCTCCTAATTCTCAGGGTGTCCAGGCAGGTCAGCAGTAAGGATGGAGCCTTTCCAGAGCCTGGTTCAGGTTCCTGCTGGGAATCACTATCAGGAAGATCGTGTCTGTGTGTCCTGACCAGTGCCTAGAGCCTCCCAGCTGAGCTAACACCTGAGCCTTTCTTCTCAGCCCCTCCAGCACCAGCAAAATGGTTTTAATGAAGTTCCCATCAAAACCAAGCCCTCTGAAAGAGTTCACTGTGCTGGGACTAAAGCCAGACACACAACACCATGTTCTCTTAATAAAGAAATCTCAGCAATTTCCCAGGGAATTTGCCCCTCTGTTTCGCCCCTGACTTGCGGATTTCCTGTGGACAAGTTGAGACCTCTAGATTTCCTCAGCAACTGTGGTGCTGGTTTGTTTTTTTCTTTTCTTTCTTTCTTTCTTTTTTTTTTTCCTGCTATTAACCTCTGCAAGCCATCCCAGTCCAGGCGTGACCTTCAAGCTCTTTTGCTGGAGAGGGAATGAGCTGTGCCATGCAGTTGTTCTCCTCTTGGGCTGAAGTGGGACCAGAATGAGCCATTTACAGGTGATGAGGCACCTCATGAGCTTGGCTTCAAAACTTTAACATTTTATATCAATGAACAAAGAATTAGAAGGGTCTTGCAAAGATGTTCATGGGTCTCCAGAGAGGACAAATGGTTTTATATTAACAGTGTTAATACATTGTTCTCAGTGGAGATAATGAAGCATTTTGAACATGGTGACTTGTTTCTTCCTTGGAAGACGTGAAGTGAAGCCAGTGAAAGGAACCTCTGTGGGGATCCTTCAGAGAGCAGCACAGAGACAGTGGTGCAACCCAAAATGTCAGGGCTCCTCATCTTTGAGGATCAAAGCCTGGTTGCTCACAGGCTTCACTTAAAAACACAAAGGGAAACCTTATCCAATATTCTGTGGTCCTGGGGACTAGAAGAGCGGCTCAAGAGGAGGGTAACAAACCTTTATTAGCACTAAAAAGAGTTGCAGCCGGTTTCTGGTGACAGCAATGATTTCCCTGGTGTGGCAGTGGGGTGATGGCTGAACATTTGCCCCCTGGATGCCTGGTGCTGTGTTTCTGGCAGGCAGGTAGGCTCAGGTTTGTCCCTGGGCACTGGCAGCAGGAGGAGCTGAGTGTGCAGGTGCCTCTGCTGCAGCTGCCTTGGTAACAGGGAGATGATGAGGACCATATGGCACCAAAACAGCATCACTGACTGCTCAGTAACAACTCTTAACCCTTTGGGGGGCACCTTCTTCCAGGCTGAGGAGCAGGGCAGGCTGAAATGTTTGACCTGGGGTCCACCAGTGCAGCATCCTGGCTTTCATAGTGGTCCCCTGCAGATGCCCAGGGAAGAGAGGAGAGAGAAAGGAATTCTGAAGTGGCTCTTTCACCTCCCTGATGTCTGGTGAGAGGTGGTTTAGTACCTGCCTTACCCACAGGGTTGTGTCTGCAGCTTTGTGTTTCAGGTCTCTTGGCAGACTTTGAGGAATGTGCCTAGTTTGTAAAATCTCTCCTGCCTTATGCAGCAGCTCGTGCCCCCTGGCATATGAGTTCATGAAAACAATAGGAATATCATTCCTTCTCTCTCTCCATGGAGACTTCTTAGCCTGCTAGGTAGATTTTTCTTCTAATCTCTTGGTAATGGCAAAATTTGTTTCACTAAGAGTACCAAAATCCTGCTGGGAAATTAAATTCAAACAGTAAAATAGGCCAAAAATGCTTAAGGACTGCTGGATTAGCCCATCTAGATGAAAAGAGCTGGAAACAAAACAGGGGAAAAAAGCTGAAAAATAGGAAATAAAAATTATAATATCTCCATTGGACACTTGAAGGCTTTAGCAGTATGTTGTATGGAGTCTTTTTGAGGCAGTGTCTTCAGCTCCAGTAACTGATGGATTATTTGGGAGAACTTGCCTAATTCCTTTTTGAGGAATTCCTTTTCCCTTGTGCCTCTGTAGCATCCACAGCAACCTGCAGCAAGGAGCTCCCCAGCCCAACTGTGCGTGGGTTAATGAGCCACATCCTCATGTTTGTTTTAGACATCTGCCTGTGAGTTTTGCTTGTTGGGCTCTAATTCCTGTACTGGTGGAGGCCACGGACACCTGGTCCTTGTTTATCTTCTTTGAGTCACTGGTGAGCTTTCAGACATCACATCCCTGCATTTTCCCCAGTGACTTTCAGAGACAGACAAGTCCCGGATTGTTGGATCACTGCACAGTGTGTTGTACAAGGAACGTTCCATAGCTCTGCTTTAATTTGTCCATTCCAGATGTTTCATATTCGGAAAAGTATTTGTGACAGCAGATTTCATGTGAACTTCTGAAAAAAACACAGTAGGATGTGATCATTCTGGAGAGGTGGAGAATGTTGTGAGTGCAGTGGCAACAGTGAATGCAGTAGGAGGATGGATAGAGGTTTTAATTAAAATGCTTATGTCTAAATGATGTCTCATATTTGCACAGGCTTGCTAAGAGAGAAAAAAAAAGGAATTTTTTCCTTATTGAGAGCTCCCTTGAAGCAGAATACCCCAAGCAGGGTCTGGTTTGTTGCTGAAGCCTTGCTCAGGGATTATATTCCAACCCAGCATAAAATGGCTAAAGCTGGAAAGCTAAAATATCCCTCTCCTGGACATTCCTCCAATGTGTCCATTTTCACAGGCTCTGACTCCTGCACTCCTTGAACATGGGAACATTTTCTGGTTTCCCAAACTGCAAGCTTATATTAACTTTCCCTGATCAGGTCAGCAGCAAAGCTGTGTAAACAAATGACCTGTAGCCATAATCTTCTTCAATTCCCCCTATTGGTTTCACTTTGCTGTTTGCCTGCCAGATATTGGCAAAGCTTCCTTTGGAGCTGGGGGGAGCTTTGGAATGCCTCTCAGACAGGGTGAGTCAGGGCAGGCTGGGGAGGACAGCCTGCTGGTGTGTCCTGATCCTTGGCTGGGGTGGGGGAAGTGAGCTGGTTTGGGCTGGGAAAGAGTTAATTTTTTTTTTTTTTTTTTTTTGTAGTCACATGCTTTGGCTTTGTGATGAGAATGGTGTTGATAACACACCAAGGTTTTTGTGATTGCTGAGCCCGGCTCTCACAGCCTCCAGGCCTTTCCTGCTCCTTGGCTGCCCCACTGGGGGTGCACAAGGTGCTGGGAGGGGACAGGGACAGCACAGCTGGCCCAGGTGGCAATCCAGAGCACGCAGTGCCATGCTCAGCATAGAAACCTGGGAAAGGAGGAGGAGGAGGACAGGAGGACATTCAGGGTTTTGCCATTTGTCTTACCAAATCCCATGCTGAAACCCTGATTTCCTGGGCTTGGCTACCTGCTTGCCGGTGAGGAGCAGGGAATTTACTCCTTATTTTGCTTTTGCTTTACATATTACACTATTTTTTGTCTCAACCCATGAGTTTTGCCACTGTTACTCCTCTGACTCTCTCCTCCATCCTGCTGGGAGGGAGGGAATGGCTGTATGGAGCTGCTAGCCAGGGTTAAACCACAGCATAGATATGGCTGATAAAAATCCTTCAGTGAATATCACCCATGACAGCTGATGATATTTTGATTTTGAAAGTGTATATTTTGTGACGGTGTTCACAGGGGATTTTGGATGAGGGAAGAGACGAGGACCTGACTCCATGTTTCAGAAGGCTTGATTTATTATTTTATGATATATATTATATTAAAACTATACTAAAAGAATAGAGGAAAGGATTTCATCAGAAGGCTGGCTAAGAATAGAATAAGAATGAATGATAACAAAGATTTGTGGCTCGGACTCTCTGTCTGAGCCAGCTGGGCTGTGATTGGCCATTAATTAGAAACATCCAACATGGGCCAATCACAGATGCACTTGTTGCATTCCACAGCAGCAGATAACCATTGGTTACATTTTGTTCCTGAGGCCTCTCAGCTTCTCAGGAGGAAAAATCCTAAGGAAAGGATTTTTCATACAATATGTCTGCAACATACATTTTGTAGTACCAAGGGGTCAACAGTCAGGTGGACCAGTTCTCTGCTGCATTTTGAAAGCCATTAATGCCATGGCTCCAAAGAGCAGAGCTATTTTGAGGTGGTTTCCCCAGAGATTGGTCTTGTTCCACCTGTTTAAAGCTTTGTAGAGGTCATTTTGCAGTGATACAGAACATACAGGGGTAAGGAACACTTTATGGCATTACAGATGACGCAGAAATTTGCAGGCTAGAGAATGAGGAAGATATGGGTTACTCAGAGATATGGATTGCGTACTTACCTGGTCATGGTTCAGCAGGATGCTTTTAGTCCAGCTAAATTGAAGGGAATCCCTCTGGGAGTGAAGAATGCAAGGCTGTGCTTACAGGAGACCCAGCTCAGTGTTTGAAAGCAGAGTCTTGAGGAACGACTTCAGGGTCATCCTGATAACCTCTCAAGATGAGCTCTCACTCTGGTAATTCCATGGGGGAAAGGGAAAAAAAAAAAAAAAAGAAGAGGATAATCTTCAGAGCAGCTAAAAAGGTAGGTAATAACAGCTGGGGCAGGGAAAATACAGTCCTGGGAGAGAGATGTGCTGAGTCCAGACATGCTGGGAAATCAAATGAGCAGAAGAGTTCAGAGACACCCAGAGATGATAATCATATTAGGAAATCAAATAAATTCACCCCTAAACCAGACCTCAGATCCCTAAGGCTGGAGACAACAGGCCTGGAGAGAGATGTTGGAATGACCTCTGTCCAGATGAGTTTTGAGCTCATGCTGTTGTTTGTCTTTGAGGAGACCTTTTTAAGGATGGAGCTGGAGCAGTGCTGGCCTTGTGGACTAGTGAGGCTCTGGCTGTCACCCCCCCCATTTTCCTCACTGTGGTCCAGAAACCACTGCCTGACATGAAAAGAAGTAAAACAAACCTGATGAGCTTCAGGCCATCCTGAAATGTACCAGGAAGCTCCTGTATGGGATATTTGGGTTTCTTAAGGACAAACCACAGAATAAAAAAGGTTGGAAAACCTCTAAGATCATTGACTCTTGTTGTTACCTCGGTGCTGCCATGTTCTCCACTAAACCCTGTCCCCAAGTGTCACATCCACGTGCCTTTTGAACACTTTTCAGGGACAGTGATTCCACCTCTTCCCTGGGCAGCCTGTTCCCATGCCTGACCATTCTTTCCATGCAGAAGTCATTCCTGATACCCAATCTAAACGTCCCTTGGTGCAACTCAAGGCAACTTCTGCTCCTGTCACTTCTTGCCTTGGGGAAGAGCCAAATCCCCACCTGGCTGCCCAAATCCCCACCCTGGCTGCATCCTCCTGTCAGGGTGTTTCAGAGACTGAGCAGGTCTCCCTGGAGCGTCCTTTATTCCATGTTAAGTCCCTCCCAGCTCCCTCAGCTGTTTCTGGTGCTCCAGACCCTTTCCCAGCTCTGTTTCCCTTCTCTGGACTCACTCCAGGCCCTCAATGTCCTCCTGAACACAGCACTCGAGGTGTGGCCTCACCAGTGCCAAGCAGAGGGGAGGAATCACCTCCCTGCTGGCCACATCATTTCTGGCACATGCCAGGATGCCATTGGCTTTCTTGGCCACCTGGGCACAGCTGGCTCATCCTCAGCTGGCTGCTCACCAGCCCCAGGTCCTTTTCCTCCAGGCAGCTTCCCAGCACCCTGTGCATGCCCCAGCTCATGACTCACTGGGCTGGGATGCAGGAGGTCACTTGGATGAGGCAATGCTCCCTCAGTGCCAGAGATTCCTGTTCCATGCATGGGCACGGGGATGTAGGCACTCACAGATGATGCTCATCACCACTGGTGACGTCCAGGGCAGCACCCTGACTCTGTTCACTCAGCCAGGGGTTTTGCCTCCTTCCCCCTGTTTATTTGCCCTTCAAATACCTTGAAATCCAAGAGGCAGCTGGCTGCCTTTTGCCTCCCCCACAAAACAAAAGGAGAGAGACAGAGACAGAGAGAGAGAGGGTTGTATACATAAAGAAAAAGCTCCAGAAGAACAACCTCACAGCTGACAGCTCAGCCAGGGTGTCCCCCAGGGACAGGAACACATTATATTAACTGTGATACACGGAGGAGCCCTGTGCATACATCACTTTCCAAAATGTTTTTTAAAGTTCATTAACTTCCAGTGGAAAGTTGGGGCTGCTCGAGTTGTCTCCAAGCCATTTTCGCCGACTCTTGGCCCTGGCTGGGGAATACTTTGTTGATTTAGATGGGTCTATTAGAAAGTGTAAGTCTGCTGGGATATATAAAAGGCAAAGCTTCACTCTCCTGAACATTTCCTTAGTGCAGCACTTTAAAAATTGCACGGGAAGCAGGCTTGGAATGCTTTGCTGCCTTTTAACGGCTGGACTTTCAGCTTGGATGTTTCAACTTGGTTAGTAACCTGTAAATGACACCAGCAAAAGGAATCTGAATGAGGAGGGAAGAGAAAAAAGATGAGATTCATCCAGCATTTCTATGGCTTCTGGGAATCTGTTTCTAACCAGTAATAAAAGCACCTGACACCCAGTGAGGTCTGTGTGCTGGAAAATTGGATGTGACCCACCTTCCCAAGGGAAAAGTTGTGGGTTTGGGGTTTTTTTTTGAGGGGAATGGAAGGGGAAGGATCATGTCTATAATATCAGAGCATTATAGACATATTCAGGAAGAATAATGGGGTGAAATATTATCAGAGTTGTATCCACTGCTTTCTGGAGGTGGTGTCCAAACATTGATAACTCTCTTTTAACAAATTATCAGATTTTCTGTTTTCATTCCTATCTCTTTCATGACCTCAACTTCAAAAATTTCCTCAGATTCTGTATTTTCCCTTCCTTTTTATTCTCTTTTCCTCCAACTGAACTGCAAAATTAGAAGAAGAAGAAAAGGATTTAAAAAAAGGAGACATCAAACTGCAATCTTCATTTAAAAGCGAGAAAAATGCCAACTGTTTGCTAAATATATTTAATGCATTTATCCTTTTTTTTTTCCCCTTCCTTCTCAATCAGAACAGATTTTTCTCAGCGGCCAAAGGGAAACTGCTGTATGTGTCTGGCTCTGACATGCTCTGTATGTTGTTAAGCCTAATACATATTTATTTAAAATATTAATGTAGATGAATGAGTGCTGCCTGGCTGATAAGGTGCTCAGAAGGGACATTTATGCACATTGTCTTCTGTTGCTCACAGAATTTCATTCATGAGCCTTGTTGCAAGGAGAAATATACTGGAGAGTTGCTTTCTAGCCTATAGGAATTTTTTAATTACTGTTTTGACAGAGAACAAGTTTAACTGGCTTTTCAGCCACAGACTATAAGGTCATTGCTATCACAGGCCATAAAGAAGATACAAAAATGAGGTAATAAAGTATATGGGCTGTGTATGTCTGGCAATTTAACATTATTCTTGTAACCCTGTGAGTCACCTGTGACTAATTTAAAAATCCTGATGCACTTAGATGAAAGCCACAGTAAACCACCTAAATCAGAGTCTGAGAGCAGTAAACACTGGGGGTGGGGAGGAGGATGGGGGCGAGGAGGGGATCCAGGCTTTTATCTCAAAAGATGCAGTCAAGATGTGCCCTGGTCACAGCTGCCTGCTCTGCACAAGCATCCCAATGTGGTGCTCACTCCCTGCACGCCTGTGTGGTGCCCAAGTGCTTTCCCACCAGAGGAAGGCCTGGAAAAGGTAAAATTCCAGAGGGTTTTGGGTAGGCAGTGCCTCCTAGGGGGGAGCAACAAGTTCCAGTGCTGGGCTTGCACTGAATGGGCTGTGGAGGTTCCTGGGTATCAGGGCCCAGCATCTCCTCAGCTGCTTGCTAAAACTTTTATGCCAAATGGAGTGCAGAGACGTGAACTGCTGTTTCTGCTGTGCTCTGGCCAGGAGACCCTACCTGTGTCAAATCTGGAGTATTGCTCTTTCCATTTCTTTTTCCCACCCTTCTTTGCCAGCAGCTGCCTGTTTGTTTTTCAGCAGTTGGTATCATGGAGCTGGAAGAAGGGTTTTTTTTTTGCAGGTAAACAATATTTTCAGGCAGGTACCCAGAGCAAACAGGCATCAGGTTTGGGCTGCTGGCTGCAGAGATGTGCATGTGCCCTCTGTGGCCCTTTGCCACGGGGACTGAGCTCTCAGCAAGGTTACAGAGTCATTTTGTCTTGGTGAAACCAATGCAAATCAGCTCAGCCTCCAAAATCCTGCTTGTGCCCGTGCCCCAGCTGTGTGTTCTGAGCCCTTGCCTTGCAGGAACCAGGGCACAGCTCACCCTGGGGTGAGCGGCTTCAGGGAAATGAGACAGTGGGAAAGCATTTGCTTGTTTGGGGTGGTTTTTGCTGCCTGAGCTCTCTGAACCAGCTGCCTGCAGGTACTTACAGGGAGGGGATGGGAGGCCCAGCCAGGACTGGGGTGGAGGTTGGGATTCCCAGTGATTTCTGCCGAGTTAAAGATTCAGGAAACATCCCACATCTGGAGAGAGTTCTTCCTTCCCCATCTACCCCATGTGGGGATGCAATGTTAAGCAATGAGATCTTTTGCATGCTGGTACTGAGCATTTTGTTTCTATGCAGAACAGCTCCAGAGGAGCATTTTTTAATGTAATACCTCAATAATTTTCTACCCACAAAGTCAGGATTTCCACAGTAACTGTGATACAGAGACAAACATTGTCCCTATTACCATTGTTTTTGGGTTGTGAATTAGTACTGGCTCTGAGAAATCCAATTTTGGAGTTCTCTTTGTGGGGAATGAGGTGAATTCCTGATGTGTAAAGCAGACAGGGAAAGGAGAGCAGATACATAATCACAGGGGGCTGGGGACACTTGAAGGAAACAGCGATGGTCGATAGGTATTGATCCCTCTCTTTGATGTGTTCAGCAGCTGCAGGCTGGGGGAAGAAAGCCTTTTGGTCCTCCTGGGAAGGTGCAGGAGGCAGGTTGTGCTCTCTGGCCCCTGGAGCAGATGGGCCAGAGCTTTTTTTTGTGTGCTCTGTGGCACAGGGAAGGCTGGGGAGGAGGGAGGGTCCCATGCTGAACAGCTCCAAATGCAGATTTTCTGTTCAAATCTTGGAGTAACCCAAGGCAGCATTACCCAGGGCTCCTGTGGGATTGCACAGCCCCATGGGACATGTGCCGCTTGATTTTGGAAGCCAAGTCAGTCCCCAGGTGGCAATGGGGAAGATCTGCCATGATCTGCTATGCCCTGCTGGCGAATCTGCTCCAGGCTTCAGTTCTGCTCTGCCAGAACCACTCTTTGGAAGGTTCCTGCCCAAGGCAGCTGCCAGAAGAGAAAGGCATGAGGACAGAGATGAGGATGAGCCACCAGGGCTGTCCAAAAGACTCCTCAGGGCAGGGAGGAGGGGAGTGGAACTCTGTTAGAGGCCAGCTTGGTCCTCCCAGTCTCAGGAGACAAAGTGGTCACCTGAGCAAAACATCCTTCCCTTTTCACTCCTGCCTTGATGCAGCCATCAGAGTGATCCTGCCTTCCCCAGACTGGGAATCTGGCTGTGCCAGTTTTCCTCCTGTCTCTGACCTGACCTGTGGTGTGATTTAGGTTGAGTCACTCCACCTCTCCCTGCTTCCCTTTCCCCTCAGTGCTTGGTCTTGTCAGACCAGCCCCTGAGCTGGTGTTACCTCATGTGTTTGTTCATGTGTAACACAGAGAGACACCAAAACCCACCATGACCCCCAGCCCTCACTGAAATGCAGACAGCACCGATTCATTTCAGGCAGTTTTCACAAGAAAGGCCTTGATATTCAACACTCAAATGTTTTGCCTCCCTAAGAATGCAATTTCTGCCCCCCAAAAAGTTGCAACATTGGCTTCACTGTGACACAGAGTGAAAAATGTGCCTTGGGAACAGGCTTTACCTGAGTGTCTTCTCTGAATAATGAAGTCTGACATATGGTGACAGGGTCTTGGGGAAAGATTTCAACATTTCTGACATAAATGATAACATTTTCAGCTAAAACCTCAACATTTACAAATGGTGATTTGAAAGGGAAGAAGGGGAAAAAAGGAACAAGCTGTTTGCTTAGACTGGGTGAAAAATAGGAGAATATCACTGAAAGCCTTGGTTCTGAGTCAAAAGTTGTGCTTTGACAGAATCCAGTATTTCATGAAGAAAAACCTCTTAATTGTGAGACATCGACTGAGTGACTCTGCTCCTTCCAGAATCCCAACCAGCCACACAGTGCTGCACAAAACCAGGGAGACAGACAAAACCTGTTCCAAGCAGCTTCCTAACATGCACACTCTTATCTCTCACTTTTGATTTCTTCACTTTGTAATGTATATTTTGAGAAATGGAGGCAAAGCCTAGGAGCAAAATTGCCCAGTGTGTGACTTTCTGACGTATAATCAATTGTCTGCTCACTGACTACTGTCTGGCTGTGTTAATATGTCCGTGAAGTCCTTCAATTTATCAGGCAGGGCAGAAGCATCTCTGAACCTAGAGCTGGCTGGGAATAGTAGAGGGGGAGCAAAGTACCCAAATATAGCCACTCTTCCCTGAAGTAACTTATCATTCAGTCTATATTCATGGATTAGCCTGTGCTGGGGTTTTCAGCCTCTGCCAAGCTTGCAAACTGTGCACTGATTTTCACTCAGGATGTGTGAACAACAGTTTGGGTTGGGAAAATGTTAAGCAGTGTATATAGTAATAGGGTGCTTCTTGATAGAACCTTTTTGGAAAAAGAATCTGTAGAAGAAAAACATTTTATAGGTCAAACATGTTCCTTTTTGGTGGATTTGTGATTGTCTGAATCACATAAAACCATTAAATTGTCTTATCCCGTGGGCAATTGTGACACAGGCATCATCCAAGGAAAACCATGTGAAAACCACACCAGATACTGCTCCTGCAGACCTGCCAGGAAAAACCTTCTTAGGGTACACAAACATGGACTCGATTGAGGCTTGGACTTTAAAAATATTTGCATTTTAGGTGCTTGGCACCCATATGGGAAGCAGGCAAGGAGCTGAGACACCGTGTGACTGTGGCAAGAGAGTGGCAGCAGCCAAGATATCCCAGCTTACCCCAGTTCCTTTTCATCTTGCTTCCAAATCCGCAGCGTTCCACGGGACGGATGTGTTTGCCCTTTGCAAACATCCAAGCTTTCCCCCCTGTTCTGCCCTTTAGCAATGGCAATCAGAGCGTTTCTCTGCTGAGACCTTCATCCTTCGTTCCTTTGTTTTTTTTCCCTCTGCTCCCTCTTTATTTGTGTGCTTCAAGGAGCTCAGCTGGAGAGGGAGTTTCACCAGCGGAGGTGAGCTGCGCACCCCTCCTGCACGTAGACTTTGCCAGGTGACAGCCCCCAGTGCAGCTGAAACATGGACTAGATTAAAGAAAAATATAATAGGGATTTTTAATTTCCCTGTGTGGAGCTGGGAGATGAAGAACCACCACGAGAGAAGTTTGCCAGGGGCGCTGAGTAGATGAGAATGTCAAGCCTGGTGAGAAACTACTGAGGAGTACTGGAGCAGCATTTTTATTCAGAAGGAGTTCTCATCTTGCTGCTCTGGGCGCCAAGCTGGAGTGCAAAATGAGATCCCTGGGGTCCTACCAACAGGACAACATCTAAAGACCCTGCTCAATTACCATCACAAGGCTGTTGTCACTCCCAATCTCCCCACGTGAGGGGAATGGAAGCTTGGGGGCTCCACTGCTACCTGCCCGTGCAGGCTGCAAGGGGGGGACAGGTGTTTCTTGGGTGATGTTGGGTGTTTCTTGAAGCTGCTGCTAATGTGACCCTCTTCCTGCTCAGTTTGCTGTGCCGTCCATCACCTTGTGGTGGCTACAGCAAGTACACTGTGTTTTGTCTCCAAAGCCTGGATTTTGTGTCACATGGCTTTTCACAGCACCTCCAGTCCCGATGGGAAATAATTTTCAAAAGCATTGATATAATTCAAGTCATAAATACCATCTTCCAGCAGGACTTAGGATCCTGCACACCATTTCAGGTGGTGTTGAAGATTGCAACGCAAGATGTTTTTAATTACCATCTGTATGGCAGGTTACCTTTGTCAAGTGGGCAGTTTGCCTTATCTCTCTCTTTGAGTGACCACATTCACTCCTCCCTTGGGAGGGGACGCCTGCTGATAACAGCTATTGAATGTCACTGCATGGCTGATAAGAGCTACAGCATCCCACTGGGAGATGTGAGCCCAGAGGGAGAAGCCAAGCATTCCTACCTGGATATAATCCAGAGGTTTTGAGACACCAGCACAGCTTCTCCACTGGATTCCCAGAGGAACAGCAGCTGCCTCTTCTTCCACTGGATCTTCAGAGGAAGAATACATCCTTCTCTACAGGATCCCTGCTCCAACAGAACCACCCCTGACACTGCAGGAGGGCTGAGCCACAATTCCAATGGGACTGCCACCAACACCCTGACCCACAGGGTGTCAGGCTGGGTTCTGACTCTGTCAGTGTTGTTCTAGTGTACTGCATTGTTTATTTTATCATTTTATTTTTTCCCTTTCCCTATTAAAGAACTGCTATTTCCTGCTCCCATATTTTTGCCTGAGAGCCCCTTAATTTAAAATTTATAGCAATTCGGAGGGGTGGGGAGGGTTACATTCTCCATTTCAGGGGAGGCTCCTGCCTTCCTTGGCAGACTCCTGTCTCTCCAAACCAAGACAGGTGAGTTCAAAGGGAGTTAAGTCAGGGCCCTGCACAGAGAGGCTGAGCATCTCCTCAGTCCCTGCCTGTGGGGATTCCTGTGGTCACTCCAGACCTTCACAGTGAACAGTCTAACAAGAGTCAGACAGTGCAGTCAGTGCCAGCATCTGTATTTTAAGATTTAGAATAGGACAAAAGCTGATGTTATATAATTCCATTACTTTTTTTTTTTTGCACTAAGAGCATCTTCTTGTTCAAGGCACTGGAGATTCACTTCTAGTGTATATCCCAGAAGCACCCAAGCTCAAAGGAGAACAGAGGAAAAGTGTCAGACCATTTTGACATGGCTTTTCAACTAATAATTCCTTCTAATTGTTTAGTGAAAAAAATTACTTTTCAAAACTTTAAAAATATGCATTCTTACTGTCGTCTGTTATGTATCTAAGAATATATACTGTATTTAAGAATATATATTGCTGATTTCAATCAAGTTTGGCAGGATGAGATGTGTCCCAGAGTATCCTAAATTTTCTGAGGAAAAGGAAGGGAAAACTAAAGTACCCACAAGGGTTAAACTCCTAATACATGCCCCAAAGTGGGAGCAAGGCTCACCTTTTCAAATACCCATCTTTCGAGCTGATCTCCCTTTCCTACAGCAAAATCGTGGGACACAGATGCAAAGGAAGCCAGGTTTCCTCAATTTCTGCTTCCTGCCAAACATTCAGGGAGTGTCTGGCTAACAGTTGGGATTTCAGAAGCTAAAAATGAGCCGGGGGCTCAAACCCCTGTTGCACATCAAAATGCCAGAGCGCTTTGGCTTTGCTCAGTCCCTCTCCCTGCAGTGGTTAACTTGAATTAGCTCGTTGGAGAATGATGCCTTTTATCTGGCTGTCACATGCATGTTCAGAGTGAACAACAGCAAGGAGAATAGCACAAGAATAAAGGCCTTTGATGGGGATTTATAGAGGTCGCGTGTTTTAATTTTGCAGGGGTGGAAGTGTGCACAGAGGGCCCGTGGAATGTGTGCTTGGCAGGCACCTGGGAGTCTGGAGACCTGGAGGAAATGGAGGAACTTAGGGGAGAAGGGAAAATTCCTGGGGGGAGACAAAATAGACCCAGATGCACCTTTACTGAGTGGTTTTTCCCTCTCAGGACCAGTGGATTAAAAGGTCTCTCCCTAAAGAATCAAACAGGTTGGAAGTGCATGCACAAGCCCAAGGGCAAATTGTCCACTTCTATGAAAATTAGGTGTCACAGTTGCCTTGAGGAGACATTTCAGATGTTTCATCACTGGCTGGGGTCGATGGAAAGCTTTTGGATGGCTGACAAGAGCTTTTGGGAAAGGTGAGACCAGCTCCATCAGCACTGAGGGGCTCCCAGCAGGCAGAGTGACCCCAGTGAGCACAGACAAGTTGCAGCCTTCACACCCATCAGGAGAGGCCGCAAACACAAAAAAAAGAGCAGCATTTCCCTGCAAAACCCAGTCCTGAAGGGGCTGCTCTGTGGAGTTGGTGCCCACAGTGAGAACCACGGTGGATAATGCCAGTGAAAAGTCAGCTCCAGACCTCGCTGCTAAGCAGACCTGGTGTCTCTTCTCCAGGATGCTGGGATTGGAGGTGGGACCAGCCAACACTTCTTCAAGCCTGGAAATAGAGTCCAAGTGGAGCTGAGGATCTAGAGACAGGCTCTTGGTGGGTGCAGTGGAAGAAGGGATGCATTCACTGGAGAAAAAAAACAGGTTCTGTATTCCTGCAGTGCAAAGAGGCTGCTACCAAAGCCTGCTGCTGTCCCCTTTGCTTTATTAGTCCTGTCAGCAGGTTTTTGCTGTGCTGGCTGCTGTTTCCCCTCTCTCTTGAGAGAGGTGCAGCCCCAGAGGGGAGAAAACCAGAGTTTTTCAGGACAGGGATGGAACTGTCCATGTTGGCTGCTTTAAGGACAGGCTGATGATCTGATCCCTGCCAGTAACATGTAGCTACAGAACCAAACCCCTTTGGTTTGTAGCAGGCAGCTTCTTGGTGGATCCTGAAACTCTTCTGAACCAAAAAATATGCAAAGAAGTCCTTTCCTCTCCCTCCCAGCCTCTCTGCCTTGCCCCAGCTCCTTGCTTGACCCCTCATGAGGTCACAGAGATGTTTCCTCCAGGTCAGTCTCACCAGATCTGGAAAAGATAGAGAAAATCTCTCCTTCTGTCCCAGGAGGAAAGTGCTGGCAGTGAGGACAGAAAAAAAAACATGCAAAAGGCCATGGGGTATACACAGGGTAACAGAGATTTTGGGACTCTGCTCTTGCATGCTCTCCTTCCTGTCCCTGTATCTCATCCCCCTTATCTCCACAGTGAGTTGTGTCCCTTCCCAGCCCTGCAGGAGGCTTGAGGCACAAGGAGGATTTTCCTCTTCTCTCACACCAAAGTCTGTGGTGCACACGTATCCTCGCAGCAGAGAGGGCCCTACTGGGTGCTGCTTGGCTCCAGCCTCAAAGCAATTTAGCAATCTGCCATCTTAAACTGCCTAATGACAGCTCTTCCAGCAATTGGAAGATTGCAGCCTTCAGTAAACTCTCCAGCTGAGTGAGAGCTGGTTTGTGCCTCCTCCACTCCCTCTTGGCACTCGCAGTGGAAGTCAGGCTGCTCCCCATGCACCTGGCAAAGCAACATTGCTGCAGAAGCAGGATTCTAAGGATGGGCTGGAGAGTGGCCAGGGTTAAGGCTGTATTGTTAAATAAAATGAGTTAAGTAAAATAAAATAAAATAAAATAAAATAAAATAAAATAAAATAAAATAAAATAAAATAAAATAATGAAATGAAATAAAATGAAAAAATAATGAAATGAAAGAATAAAATAAAATAAAATAAAATAAAATAAAATAAAAATTAAAATATAAAATAATGAAATGAAATAATAAAATGAAATAAAATAAAATAATAAAATGAAATAAAATTAAATAATAAAATAAACAAAATGAAATGAAATGAAATGAAATGAAATGAAATGAAATGAAATAAAATAAAATAAAATAAAATAAAATAACTTGCTCATGGGCACAGACAGCAGCTGGCAGAGCTTACATGCCCATACATAACTCTCCTCTTCAGGACAGAGTGGTTGCATCCAAACCACCCATCAAGGATGTGACCCTGGATCAAACATCAGCCTGAACCTGGGCTTGTGGCAGGAGTTCAATGGCCAGAGCTTGGCCAGGACTGTGCTTCTAACAGCCTGGCTGACCACTGGACCCATTGGGGAAATGCCTCAGCTGCCCAGTTTTGGTGACATTTGGGTAGCCCCACACTGGTTATCATGTTTGTAGCCTTGGCTCCCCATTGCTGCACAGGAGGAGTGGAAAGCAGTGTGTGGAGGGTGAGCACATACCCATCTTGCTGTGCAGCACGTTTAGAGGCTCCAGTGGGATTCCAGGGAGATGTAAAACTGCAGTAGGGATCTTCCCAGTCCCATCATGGCTTTGCCATCAAACTGGGTAGAACTGGAGAGAAAAGATTGTAGGTTTTCCATCATACAAGTGAGGAAATGAGGCCTGGAGAGACCCAGCAGCTCCTGGAAATGCTGAGGAGAGTGGCCATAAGGAGCTGTGCTGTTGTTTTTCTGATAGCTGGATGCTGGCTGGGGAGAGGTGGGGCAGGCAGGGCTGGGGTTCTCTCAGCTCTAATGAAGCTGTCAGGGAAGCAGCAATCAGAGCACACTTGCTTCCCAAAAGTAGGCTAAATCTGGCTGAAGAGATTACATTTTTTGACACATTCAAACCTGCCTGGGAAGCTGACAGCGTTCTTGCCTGAGGAAAGAAAAAATGAATAAAAGACATGGTGTATTACATGTAAGGTTGGGGCAGTATGGAGGTTACAGGAAGAAAGGCTGTGTGAGGGTGATGTTGCACTTCACAGCCATGAGGAAGGATCCTGCTCAGCCTGTCCACTGCACTCTGCATCACTTGAGCAGACCCCAATGGATCCTCTTCCTGCATCACCTTGGTCCTGCAGAAATTCATCCCCACTGGGAGCACTGGAAGCAAATTCCCAGGTCTCTGTGGATGTCCTGAG
Source organism: Calcarius lapponicus (assembly GCA_039654755.1). Lineage (NCBI taxonomy): Eukaryota > Metazoa > Chordata > Aves > Passeriformes > Fringillidae > Calcarius > Calcarius lapponicus. The sequence goes on along the minus strand of CM077464.1, from coordinate 9,637,691 downwards.
CTTCCCACGGCTGGAAGGGTAGGAAGTTTCACATCATGACAAGGAAGAGCTACAATGAGAGCTGATGTGTGAGCAGGGTGTGTCTGTGCTGGCAGCTGGCTTGGCTGGACACAAGGGTGATAAATCAGGGAGAAGAGAGGGAATACCATCATGGATGTGATTGGCAACGGCTTGGCATGCCTATGGAATCCACACAAAGTACTTTGGCCATACTGGTGTACATCAGGACTGGGTTCTTGTTTGTGGAGGTGGAGGACACTCACGGAGCCACTTTCACCCTGCTTCTCTAACTGCAGCTCGTCCCTGGTACACACTGTAGGAGTGTGGTCCTTCCAAAGCAGGTGGGAGCAGCCCCTGTGTATCTCAGGGCCGTGGCAGGGAGGGGTGTGGAAGGTACAGCCAGATGGGGTGGCATGATGGATGATGTGGATTATGCTACATATCCTGCAGAGACGGGGGCTCTCTGCCTGCAGCCACGGTGTTGAAGGGATGCTGTGCCCAAAGATGGCTCTGGCTGCAGCTGCACCAAGGCAGACGTGCTCAGCCAGCTGGGGGACCTCACTGGGGGACCACAGCATCCCTTGCTGACACCTCACACCCCCTCCACATGGGCACAGCAGCCAGAATCAGAGTCTGAACCCATGGAGAGGTTTTGCCTCCACCTCTTCCCATTGTGCCTTAGACTTCAACCATGGAATTCCCAAACTGGTGCTGCGTGGTGGTGTTTGAGGGTCCCCAGGATGAGGGAAGAGCTGAGAATCTTGACTCCGTGTTTCAGAAGGCTGATTTATTATTTTATGATATATATTATAGTAAAAAGTTATACTAAAACTATACTAAAGAAAGAGAAAAGGGGACATCAGAAGGCTAGAAAAGAATGAATAATAAAATCTTGTGGCAGACTCAGAGAATCTGACACAGCTGGCTGTGATTGGCCATTAATTAAAACAATCTACATGAGACCAATCAAAGATGCACCTGTTGGTAAACCATCTCCAGACCACATTCCAACAGATACTTATTGTTTACATTTCTTTTCTGAGGCTTCTCAGCTCCTCAGGAGAATAATCCTAGCAAAAGGATTTTCATAAAATATGTCAGTGACAGTGCTGGAGCCAAAGGATCCTGCAGCTCGTGAAGAGATTTGGTTGCACAGCCCTACTCAAGTGTTATCACCCCAGCCAGCCCCAGGGATGAGCAGAAAGTGGAGCTGGGCTGAGGCCAAGGAGCCCAGCGTTGGGCTGAATGTGCATCTCTGCAACCCTTGGAGCTCTGGCTTTCATCTGTGTTTCTTTACAGCTTATCATGTTTGCACTAGGGCTCCGCAGATAACAATCTATTAACAGTAAAGTGAATTAGATCACTGCCTGCCTATTTCCCTCAGCTGAGGCCAAACTGCTCTTTGCCCATTCAGGAAATTCGTGTTACTTTACTCTCTCTGAGCACGAAAGCATGTCACTCTAATTACCTCCCGTCTCATTCAGCCCCAGCAGCTCCCAAACACTTGTGAGACAGGAGAGCTATAACCTCATTAGAGCATGTTATCCTAAGAGATCAGACACTGGCAGGGGTTTGTTGTGACGAGCCCTTCGCAGATGTTTTCTTTTGAAAGTACAAAAGGGGAAGAGGAATCTGAAGCCGGTGAAGGGGAGCCTTGAAATAACCCCTCTGGTAGCAAAGGGCCGCAGGCCAGCGCACGGGGTCACATCCTGCTCTTGGTTTGGCCCGCAAGAAAGCTCAGAGGGGGTTGAGGGGGTGCAGCGGGCAATTTAATGCCCTGGAATGGTCCATTCCTGCCCAGCTCTCAGAATTTATTGAGAACATTGACTGGATGTGCAGGTAAACGTGTGCCAAAGCGAGCAGACCCCTCTGGCAGTGGATAAGCTGCCAGCACAGCGTGAGTGGAGCGGGCTGGTGGGCAGCACTCAGGGTGGATTTGTGCTGTGATGGAGCCTGGATTTGCTGCTTCACAACCCCTTGTTCAAACTTTTTGGGGTCTCCAATACAGAGATGTTCAACAACTGATTTTTGGAGTTTTTTCCTCATGTTTCATGAATGGAAAGTTTACCTTCTCCTCCAACCACAGCAAACTAAAATTTCAAGTGACCTAACTCATTATTGCAAGCTGTTCTCTAAATAATTGAAAACCAAACTATTTTTTGTTGCATGTGGACATTTTTCATTGGAAAAGTCCATTTTGTTCAGGGTGAGGAGAGAGGCAATTAGAAATAGCTACAGACCTGCCAGTGGCCACGTGTGGGAGCCGAGTAAGTTGGCTGTGATGGGACAGGCTGTCCCCAATCCCTGTGTCCACTGCTTGGAGAAGGAGCCTGGTCAGGGCTGGCTGTGCTGAGGGAGAGTTGGGACCAGCCCCACCACACCATCTGCCTTGCAGTGTTTTAACTTTACAAGTGGTGCTGCTTCTTGCTGGAATACAGGACGTAAGTGTTTAAGAAACACCGCTGAACAGCTTCCCAATGAATCTAAACCTCTTCACTTGAGTCAGAATAAACTTAAATGGTCCCTTTTATTATTGGCTGTTGGAGAGGAGCTGAGGCCATTAATATTTAATTAATTCAGCGCCCATGAGCAGCTCAGGGCTGTTGCATGTGCCAGCCTTGCCTGGCAAAGGGACAAATCCTACCTTGCCAAAGGAGTCCAGGCAGATTCTGACAATTTATAGATGGAAACAACTTAATGGGACATTAATTGAAGCCATCAGGATGGAAATGGGAAGGCAGCTTTCAGGAGCAAAAGGGTTAATGCACAGCCACCTGACATTCCAGCCTTGGTGCCATAGGATTCATCCATTGGAGCTGGTAGGATTCCAGCATGGGGACATGAGATCCACAGCTTGGAGATGTTTTATTTGGTGGGATCATCACAGCCAGAGCTGCTGCAAATGGGTCCCTGTTCACTGCTTCAGCAGCTTTTTTAATTTAATGTTCATTTTGACCCCTTGTTCTCTGGCAATGTTGCTGCCCCTAATGCAAGCAGAGCCAGGACAGCCTGGCACAACATTCACTTCCTTCCCTTGCCTGTTTTGGTTTTTTGGGATGCACTTTCACCCTCAGGAGACTCAGGAGTGAAAGATCAATGAAGGCCCTGATCTAAATCCCTCTGAAATCAAAGGCAGGTTTGGGTTGATTTGGGCTTTTTGGGTTTTGAGGGTTTTTTCTGCCTTTGCCCCAGATTCTCAGCAATTTCCATCAGGTGGGAGCTGATCAGTGCTGGGCAGTGGCCAGGCAGTCAAGCTGAGCACCTCTGCACACAGACACAGTTCAGCAATGCTGTCTGACAGACTTGGCTTCCAATGGAAGGTCCCACTCATCCCTTACTGATGGCTCGGGATGAGGCCCTCACCCTTAACACCACCAAAAATTGGGGAATTAATATACACCAGGATAAACGTAAATGTGCACACATAGACGTCTGCAGCAGACACCAGTGCTAAAGTCCTTAGCTTTCTAAGCTTTTTATAGCTTTCACATATTGGTGAAACCCCTTCCACCTTTCTCCCTTGGAAAAACCTGGGCCAGCTCTGACTTTCAGATGCTGCAGTTGCAATTGGGACCCATCCACACCAGTGACTTATCCACCAGGCAGTGGTCTCAAATATGGCCTGAGGGGGTTTCCTGCCCCACTGGGTGCCAGGAGCTGTAGGTTTCAGCTCTGAAACCCTCTGCAATGACAGGAGGGACATGAAAAACACAGCTCTGGCTTTCTTTCTTCTTCTCTCTTTCTTTCTTTTTTATGAGTCCTCCATTGGAAACTTGTGAGTATCTCAGGGACAACCCAGGTAATGGATCCCTGAAAGGAAGAGTGGTCAGATTTTAGCAGGGCCAAGCACACAAGCGTTGACTCCTGGGACCTGAGGAGGAGCTGTTCGACTGCTCCCTGCTGTGGTGTGTGGAATGGAAAGCTGAGGAGCTCATTCTCCTCCAGGACAGATGCCATGACTGCTCACATGCCAGTACCTACAACAAGTACAACCTCAGGGGACTCCTCACATCCCTGACCTCTGCAGGAGGGCGATGTCTGAAGAGCAGAGAAAAGGTTGCACACAGGCACTCAGGCAGGCATTGACTGAGGGTGAGAGTGGCTGTAAGATTCAAAAAGGGAAAATCTGCTCTGACGGACACATCAAAGCCCAGAAATGGCTGGGGGAGCGTTCCCAGTGGCAGGACAAAAGGTGACTCTTGCGGCAGTGGAGTCTCTGAGTCTGTCCCATGGCCCTCAGTCTCCTCTCTGGCTGGAAAAGCTGTTGCAAAACTGTGCTTGCCTCTAAGGCTCTGGCTTCACATCATCCCAGCACATGAACAGGACCCCTTCCAATGTCTGCAAACACAAAGCCTGAAAGGAGCCAGTCTGCTCCCAACCCCTCTGGGCTATTTGGGGAGCTGAGGCCACAGGGTGACAGGGGGTAGAGAATAGATGGCAAAGGGGGCAGAAGGCTGCTTAGCCCAGGGGAGCCAAGTGAGACACAGGGGCATTGAAGGCACGTACCTCTTACAGTTGTGGAGTGATTTATTGAAAGCTTAAAGACAGAATTGCCAGGCACTCTTTGTTTCCATGGTACCATAAAAAATGGATGGGAAGTGACTGGGCTGTCTTGTAGTTTGAATGTTTCATTGGCATGTCGAGGAAACCTCCAGAGGATGCCTGGAGGGCATGAGAACCAGCTGATGGAATGTGCTAGTTTGTTAATTTAATAGGATACAGCATTTTCCCTTAACACTGCACATGCAAATCAGGGTGGAGAATCAGGTCAGCACATCTCCCCTGCTTTGGCACTCAGCTCTCACACGGCATCTCCTCATCAAATCCTGCAGGATGCAGGGCTGCCCCAGCCCCCCCTCTGCAGCCCTGGGCAGGATCAGGCTGCAGGAGAGGTTTTGGACTCCAAAGTGTCTAGTGGGAAATGAGAAACAGTATTTCTGTGGTGTGAAAGCCAGCCTGAGAAACGTGGTGGTATGCAAGGCAATACCAGCTCCGCTGCCTGGAAGGGAAGGGATCGATGTGCGCATCGACAGGAGTATTAAAAAATTCAGCTTGCATGTGATTCATTGGGGAATCTATCACTCTATCAGTGATTTCCTTCTATGTGGTTAAGAAAAAGACATACCAGATTTATTTGGGATTAGCAACCTTACTATAGAATTTTCAAACCAAGTTACTGAATGCCATATTCAGGACATGAATCTTCCAAAGCTCACAAGGTGCTTCAAATCCCACAGAAAGGATATCAAACTCTAATAAACTGCATATACAATTTTAGAGTGATTTCAATGAAACTGTGGTATTTTGATCCCCATTCCAAAAGGAGGTTGGTGAATCCTAACATAAATGTTGTGTATGAGTGTATGTCTGTGTGTGTGTGTGTGCATTCTAAGGCACCAATCTTGCCTCACCTGTCACTAGAACTGCTAAAGCCTCATTTTGGGAAGGGTTCAGTCCTGTCACAGACTCTTCTGGGGACAGACATAATCCAAAACTAATTGAATTCAGAGGAGCTCTGCATATTTAAACCAAAGACATTTGAACTTACCCCGTCCCTTCTCCTCACTGCAACCAGGAGAGGATCCCAGCTAAAGCTTTGCTCTAGGACACCCTGGACATCTGGAATTGCTGTCCTGGAGCAAGTGTCCCTTCACACTTCCTGCAGCTGTCCTGCAAAGCTGCTGTGTGATGCTGGGCATGGGCTCCACATCATCAACCTCCCTGTGTGGTGGCAGGGACCCCGATGGTGGCACTGATGTGCTTCAGTGCCCTTTGGGAAGTGACCTACGGGATCCCAGCCTGGCACATCCCTCGCCTTGCCAGGGGAATGGGAAGGGGAGTCCCTGCCATGCCTGGGTGGCTGGGCTGGCCCCACTCCAGCTACACTGTTCAGCCAGACAGTTTCATTTTCTGCTGCCTGTTGGCTCTGTGCTCATCTTCCTCTCTGTGTCTTGTGCACATGGCTGGGTTTCAGGTCCTTTTCCCCACACTGGAACTTTGCTGCTCCAGCAACCAGGATAAAAAATGGTGAGATATTCCCACCAAGCTGCAGAGGTGGGATCTCATGTTGCTTTTTTTTTGCTTTTAGCCTTTCTTTTTTTTTTGTTTTTTTTGGGTTTTTTTTTGTTTTACTGGGGAGGAAAAATACTAATTTCTATTGAGAACTTGCTGTTATGTGGGAAGCACTCTTTTTGAACTCAAGTTTTGTTTTCAACCACAGAGACCTTAAGGATCCTGGAAAGGAGGTTTTGTGCTTTGAGAGGAACTCCACCAACCTTCCCTGTGTCACCCCAGCTGCTCCCAGTATGAGCCAGGAGGATAAACATGCAGCAAGAACCTTTTCTAGAGAACAGCAAAAAAAAAAAAAAAAAAGAACAACTGTCACAAAAATCTGACTGAGGCTCATTCCCAAACAATTCAGTGCCAGCTGCACAGCAGGGAAGTGGATCCAAAAGGACAGTTGCAGCAGTCACGTTTGATCTCTTACACACAGGAGGCCAGAGGCTGCATCAGTGCCAATAGCTGGCAGCTGACTGGGCCCCTCTCCTGGCAGGACAACTGATCCTAATTTAATGACTAGGTGGTGGAGAATGGACCACGCCTCTTTCTAATCAGTGATTAGGTCCTTTTGGTGCTGCTTTGGCTCCCACCATGCGCTTCCCCGTGGCTACATCTATGTTGTGGTGGGGAGCTGTGGGCTTCAGTCAGCAGAGCTGAGTGTCTCTGTCATTTCTGGGGCATTTCCAAGCCAGCTAAGAGCAGGATGTGTGAGAGCCCAGCCTGGCTGCAAGTGCACAGCCAGACCACACAACACCCACTCAGACTTGAACCAAGTGCCTGAACCTTTTGGAATTCCTCCAAAAGTTGCTGTGCTCAGGGGTGGTATTTAAAATAGACAGTGTATGTTATAACATGCTTGGGGACATGAGTTTTAGGTGTGTAGGGAGTAGCTACTCTGGAATAGAGGGTGGGTATAGCAGAAAAAATTTCAATTTGTCCTGATAGCTGCTTTTCCAGGACATCAGGATGTATCCTACTGATTACAACACCTGCCCAAACCCAAGATAAATTAGCCCAATACTTTGTTTCAGCTACTGTTCCCCTGTGTAAAGCACTTTTCGGTCTGTTTGCGCTGTGTTCTCATGCACGAGGCGGAGAGGGAAGTGAAAATCTATCAAAGGAGATGTTACAAGAGGTTTTTCAGCAGCATGACTGTGACAAGCCTGTGCTGCAGCTCCGTGGCACGCTGTCTGTGGGATGCTTCAGTACAGCCCTGGAGACAGATGGCTGGTGCAAAGTGAAAAATCTACTTGCCTCAAACAAACTATGCAGCAAGCACTCGGCAGGATCCTATGCAAAGCACGGCCAATCTGCACCTGCAAGTCCATATGTACTTGTCCCATCAAGCATTCTCAACCATGTCCCTAGAATGACAGCAAGTCCACTTAGGCTTTTTATTTTTTTTAGGTTTTTTTTCCCATCACCACTTCTACTCCAGGGGTTTTGAGAGGATGTACAGCATCCTGCAGCCAGCAATTCCCAACATGTGTCCAGTTTAGCATCCTCCCCAACATGTGACACTGACCTTGCTGTGTGATGGATGCCAGACAAAGGGAATTAACCATTCCTCTGTTCTTATTTAGTTAGGAAGCAGTAACCTTTCAGTGCTCCCTGATGTACCAGATATGTCAGAGCATCCCACTCTGACTTCAAAGGAATGTCACAGGAATAGGAAGCACAGAACCAGCAGCAAAGCAATTAGTTATATGATCTGGTAGGGCAGTTCCCCTGCTCCACTTCCTAATGCCACTTAATGTGCTTCTATTAATGTTAAAACGTGTTAAAAGAGATTGGACACTGAGAAATGAAGTCCCTCCTAGAAAGGACTGGACACCACTTTGATGTGGATTCACAGTGAAAAATCTGAAAATCCACAGCTGTGGGTTCAGAGCAAAGTGAGGCAAAGAAACCAGCACAGGATTTAAAGCCTGCACTGGGGAACACTTTTCTCTTGCATGGATATTTCCCATGCAATTGATTTTATCTGAGTTTAAATACAAGGGAATCAAACTCTCTGCCTGAAATCTTCCTCTCACTAAACAGTGGGACACAGGCAATTGGCAATGGGAATGTTAGTAGTCTCACAGCAGTGGGAGAGGCAAAGCCTGGCTTCCTTTAAATATATCCTAAAAAACTGTATTTCCTCTATGGCAAGAAATAACCTGTGCACTGATTTTTATTGATAAATATAAACTGGTTCATGCTAAACAACCAGCTGGCCACTGCCAAAAGTTTTCTGCTTGCTTTTCCCTTGTTTCCTAGTAATCCATTGCTCTCTGCTAGCCCAGGATTCGTGCAGCCAGCACCTGAATCTGGAACACTCTGCTGAAAGGGAAAATACAGAGAGGATTTATGCTGCAGGAGTCCTGTTTCTAAGCCCTTCTAATATCCCAGCCCTGTCCCTGCAAAGCTGGGCCTCTGCTTTACACCAAGTGCACCTTCCTCTGTTCCTCTTTCTGTGTCAGGACCCAGCACATCCCTCTGGCTGTCCTGAGCAGCCAAGACCCCTGACACGGGTCTCAGAGACCCTGGTACAGAGCCCAAGATGCCTGTGGCTTTGATTATGGAGCAAATTACCAACCTTATATGAAGATCTGCAAGCCATGACAAATTAAGTAGAATGACAGTGAATTTATCACAAGGTAAAAAAGTAGATTTTGAGGTTTTTAGAATGGGGATTCAGGGGGCAAGATGGAGGAATCTGGGCGTGTCCAGCCTTTCTCCTTCTTCTTCTTGGCCTCCATCTTCTGCTGTGATGGTGGCACTTTTGGTTTAGAGTAGAAGCTCACTGTCTAACATAGGTGATAGGTATTGTAAAGTGATTGTAAGTATTGTACACGTAGTTTTTAGTATAAAAAGATAACACCACCCCAGGGCAGGCAGAGTGCCTCTGATTGTCCTGCTGAACAGACCTTGGCTGGACAGGAGAAAGAATTTTATAGATAAGATACAATAAACAACCTTGAGACCGAGAAATTAAGAACTCTGACTCCTTCTTCAAGCGCCAGGCTGGGAAAAGAGACTTTCCAACTTTTCTCAGGGTCACTCTGACCAGTTAGAGATCCTGACAATGCAGGAGCATTTCAGGACAACTTTCTCTAAGAGGAGATTTCACCTGACTCCTCTGCAGGTTAAAGAGGGACGAGGAAGAAGACAAGCACCCAGCTCAGCTGTCTTGCTTCTATCCCATTGATCTGAAATTGCAGAGAGCCAAGTAAATGACAAGACCATCAAGAGCACAGGAATGCCCAGGAGTTGGCAGTGCTGGCTGGTCATGGAAATCCAGCCCTCACTCTTGATTTTTGGGAATTGTTTTGATATTGGAGCACATGCCTCTGGGGAAACATTGATAGGTGAGGAAGAAGGAGTGATGGGTGTTTTGTGAACAGCAGGTTCACCCTTTTGAGTCTGCACCTGCCCCAGAGGAGGGGGTTCTGCTGCCTGGTGAGGAGTGAGACCTACCCACACCAGCCACGTCCAGGCAGCTTTAACTCATGAAAGTCTGAACCCACACCTGCATTAACAGCTTTAAAAACCTGGAACTATCCTTGCACTGTCCACTGCTCTCCATTATTTACTGCTCTGGTGTTTAAGGGCTCCACAGGCTTAAAGCAGACATGGAATAATAATAATTTGATAAACTGCAGCACAGGGTGATTGTAACCGTCCCAACAAACCACATCCATGGCCAGAGGGGTGGATGCTGACCCCCTCTACGTGAGCCCTCAGATTTCTGTGCAACACAACTGCCTAAAGCCTGTGTTTGGAGACACAAGGAGAAAAGGATTATCACCCTCCCTCCTTCAGCTTTTCAGGCTGGGAGCGCTCCGGGGCAGGACCTGCCTGGCTGTTTGTACAGCAGCTCAAAGGGCGCTGGAGCTTTGCTGCTCCTCGCAGGGGCAGCACCGTGACTGCTGGGTTAGCACGGGCTGGTTTATGTTTTTCTTTGTCCCTCCGTGCCCTGATTTCAACACTGAGCAAGGATCAGCTCCGTAGCGAGCACAGGGATGTTTTCCTCCCACTGCCCCGGGTGATGGGCGGATGCTGCAGCCAGCACAGCAGGTCCTGGTGGCTCGCCCTGTCCTTGGAGGGTGCAGGGGATGCCCAGCATCGTCAGGGGCCAGCCTGACCCAGCTCACCTCCCTGCTGCAGCGAGGAAGGTGATGGTGGCGCTGAGAGGGGGCAGAGCCGGTGGAGAAGGGGAGGAGAGGGAGGGAAAACACTCACACCAGCATCCCTGCAAATGAGGGCAGCCGGGCACAGCGCCTGCTTGTAGGCAGGAAAAAGAAAGGGAAGATGAAGCAAGGGCAGAGACAGGAGGTTTCTTCCAGGAACAAAACCTCTAAGTGTGAAAGGTGTGTTTCCCCCCAAAGCCATTATTTTCTGCCAGCATGTGGGAAGCACCAGCTCTCTCCCTCTCGTGCAGGTGTTTAGTGAGTCCTGCAGATCACACAACAGATTAAGGCTTGTGGCTCTTCCAGCTCCCCTCCTTTTTCTCCCTAAAGTGCCCTCCATGCTCAGCTTTTCATTCTTTATGTCTCCAGCTCTAATTAGCTTTTCTCTCCTGCTGCTTCTGATGAATTGCTCCGTTTTTTGGTGGGTTTTTTGCTTTTTTTTTTTTTTCCCATATCTTTGGGGCCCTGCTGCTTCTTGGGGAGTTAGGCTAGAGAGTTATATTTTTCATCCCTCTCAGTCATTATGAAAGAGAATCCTCTCAGATGAGGACATTCATTAAACTGATTTGGGATGCCTGGTCTATTTTCACTCTGTGTGTTTGCATTAGTGTGGGTAAAATAATTAAAATGCACAGGAAGTGTAGGCTGGAATAATCAGAAAAGCTGGTCCTAACCTGAGGAAATTTGGGGGCAGGGTGCCCGTTTTTTTGTTTTTTTTTTTTTTTAACAGGTGCCTCTACTTTAATTCCAAAAAATTTTGAGCAAATTCTTCTCTTTATTCCCATATTTTTGGATGTCAGGGTGTGTGAATGACAAAGGAAATGAGACCATGAACTCAAAATCGTGTCCCTACGAGCCCTGAGGTCACTGTAGGACCTTGACATTTAGTAAAACTTATGGTGGAGAAAGGAAGAGTCCTTATTTACCTCTGGGACCTCTTTATAGTTCCCAGACCCTGACTCCTCTTCGCAACCAGACAAACCCAAAAATTGTTTCCAACATAAAAGCAGAGATGAATCTATTTAGAGAAGACAGAGTTTTAAGGGAGAAAAATATGGAAAATATTAAACACAAGGAGATGACAGTGTCAGGAGTGGCTTTTTATTCTGCTGATGGAGTAGCCAAGCAATCCCTGTGATGCACCCTGCAGTGGATGAGCACAAGAATAGGGTGGCTTCAGTGGGCACAGATCTGAGAGCCACAAAACCTCACCTTTGCCACAGCACCTCTAAGTCTGGGTCAGCCACCTCCTGTCTATATTGCTCATACCAGTCTGCCAGCACTTCTCCTTTTGTTCTTCTTTATGTGTTGCTTTTGAGGAGCCTTGGGGCAGGATTTTGGGGCACCTGATGCTGCTCAGCCCCACGTGGGGACTGAATGGTGCTGGTGCCACTGCTGGGAAAACCTGGCTGGATCAGATGCCACGGAGGGCTCTTCTTGCCCATGGAAGTGGAATGGCCACAGCTTGAATGAGCCAAAGGGAGGCTCACTGGGCCCAGGGAAGGCAGAGCACAATTAGTCTGGCCTGGTTCCATGCTAATTGGCTAATTGGCTGCATGCTAATTGGCTCTGTGCTGGTGTCCCCAGGTGAGCAGCTCTATGAGCTCTGTTCAGCAGGAGAACCAGATCCACTCCAAGCCTTTGCACTCAGATGGGCAAACCTTGGGCTGACTTACACTGAGACACCAAGCCAGGGCAATCCCAGAGACTGTTCAGGGTCACCACTGACTGAGGACCAACCATGAAAAGGACTGTCCTGGCCAGGACCTCAGCAGCTCCTACAACCTCCATTTGCTGTGCTCCCTGGAGGGGTTTTGCACATCTGCCATGGTCTCTGGAGGGGTTTTGCACCAACAAGCACTGCTGGTTCTCTCCCTGTGCAGGATCTTGCACCAGGTCCCAGATGGGCTCAGAGAGAAAGATCTCACCCCAGGGAAGAGGCACATTCAGGAAACAGAGAAGGGTGGTGTGGCACAAGTCAGAAAGAGAAATTTTCATGCCATTTGTGACCCAGTGCACTTTGTGCCAGCCCTCTAGCTGGGTGGCTGAGGACATCAAATGTCCCTGCATGCTTGAGCTCCACAGGAATCTCAAATAACAGCAATGGATTTGGAGAGTGAGATTCAACTGCATTTAGGAAGACATTTGCATCTCAGGCTGCTGTCCTTGCTCCTCAGTAGGCACTTGGCCAGTGGTTCAACTCATCCCAAAGGAGCTGTCTGCAGTGAGGCAAATGGATAATGTTATAAATGATCAAATCAATAACCAAATTTATCAAAAATTTAACAATGATTTATTGGGTCAATTACAAAAAAATAGAATTTCGTGCAACCTCCACAATCAAGACAGCGTCAGCCCGGGATCAGACGCTGGGTGAGACCAGAGGTTCAACCGACAGAGTGACGGTGTCTCCTCAAAGGTTCACCCCGATCTCTTCCAGGGTCCAGCTTATACACAGTTTATTCTGCCTGAGGCACAGATGACCACATCTTTCTATTCACTTCTTCGAATGCAAATCCATTTCTATAGACAGATCCCGGTTTACAGACGAGAGTCTGGAGCACAGGCAGAGCTGGTTTTCATGTGTAATATGTTGATATCGGTTCCTGGAAGCTACAGATGTAATCATGGTGAGTCCAAGTCTCCTGAAATTCCTGGAGTCATGGGCCAGGAAGGCCTGGATGTTATCTCCCAGGTGTAGGAGACAAGGAAATCACCGATCATGGTCTGGGATGGTCCCATTCAGACGTAAAGCAAGCCTGATACTATCTCAGCCTGCCCAGAGTTAGTTATAATTTGAATGGGACACTGTCCCTGGCTGGGGAGGTTGGTATGTCTATTCCACTACATTTTATACCTACATATATATCTATTTATACAGCATGAATTAACCTTCGCGTACCACAGATAACACACTGTAAATGCTTCCCACCTTGCTCTGCCTCTCAGGGCAGCAGGAGTGGCTGCCTCAGGCGGAGGCAACCAAGCTGCAGGAGCCTAAACTTGACTCACTGAAACCTGCTGGGGTCCAGGATGGCCAGGCTGGGGGTGCAGAACACCTGGTTTGGGATACCTCCGTGTCAGAAGCCCATCAGCAGGCAGGCAGGAGGGGTTTTGTTTGAAAGCAGCGCAAGATGCACAAATGTTCCTGTTCCATGTGAGAGTGGGTGTGTGCTTGTGCACGTCCATGTGGGTGTGAAGGAGACCGAGATACCCAGGGAGAGGGACAGTGAGAAGCACAAAGAGATGATTTAGGACCATTCCCAAGGTATGTCCTGTACTTGCCTCCTCCCCAAGGTCTTGGCACCGGCTCGTTTCTCTGCAGAGAAGGCAGAGGTGCATTCCTCCAAAGTGATACTCTATCAAACAGGAAAGCCATTTACTTTCTGCTGCCTCTGCAGATTTTCAGTGCCTGCAACTGCAGACCTAAAAGTTTATCTTACCAGAGGAATTTATATGGGGCTGTGAGATGGGCTGGTGTTATATGGCTCTAAGTAGTTACATGAAGCCTCTGTGGGCTAATAAAACAGTATTAATTGTATTGCTAAGGTTGCATTTTAAACATTAAATTATGGATGGCTTGATAGCATCGTGAAAGCCAGCATCTTGACATGACCTAACCATTATCTATGGAAATGGCTAAAATGCCTTTTTGCAATGTACTCTGGTTGATTTAACTCTTTGAGGTGACACTTAACACTAAATTATTTCCTCTGGCAGAGGGAGGGCAGGGAGGGCTTCTCCCCCTCCTTCCCCTTCTTCACCATCTCTATGCTCTTCCTGTGCTGTTTCTGAACTGCTTTTAACCTTCTCAGCTTACTTTAGCCTGGAAATGGCAAATGGTAGGGGGGGAAACAGAAGCCCAGATCTCACACCATTCCCCACTTTGTCCCTGCATCTCTGAGTGTGCACAGGAGAGGACCCTGGGAACAGTGGCAGCAGGAGGTGTGGGACTGCAGGGAAAAGCTCAGAGGAGGCCCTGACACAGAGGGAGTGGGCCCTGGAGGAGCCCCTGCCCAACTCTGCCCCCAGAGTGAATGAACCAGCCCCTGTTAATCTAATTAAAGGGGTCAGCCCTAAAGGCCAACTATAGCAGTGTAAACAGCAATTCTTCCCTCGCTGGCTGGGTTAGGGGCAGAGCTGAGCAGAGCCTTTCATGGCTGGGAACACGTCTGCTGATGGAAGAAAAACAGGCAAACAAAAATTTAATGGGTTTGCTTTTGTTTATTATTGCTATTTATTTTAAGAGATCGATGGGCTCATCACTGGAGGTGACCTGCTGAGGAGCAGACACATCCCGGAGTGTCAGGCCAGTCCCACCCTCAGTGCCACTCCCCCGTCACCCACCCCGGTGCTGTCCCCGTGTCCCCCAGCAGGTGAGGGGCAGTGTCTGCGCTGGGAGCCAGCCTGGGGACACATTCCCAGCAGCCAGGTCCTGGCGGGCAGCCCCGGCTGTGAGCGGCACAGCTGGGCACTGGGGACCCCGCCGTGCCCGGCACCCCTCGGCTGGCGCATCACACCTGGCAGCTCCGTGCTTGGGAAGCTGCAGCTCTGACATGGCCCTGCTGACCCCGGCAGAGCAGCTGGCATGCTGCTCCCACTGTGCCCAGTGTCCCCAGTGTCCCCAGTGTCCCTACTGTGCCCAGTGTCCCCAGTGTCCCCACTGCTCCCATTGTCTCCACTGTGCCCAGTGTCCCCAGTGTCCCCAGTGTCCCCACTATCCCCACTGTCCCTACTGTGCCGTGTCCCCACTGCTCCCCCTGATCCTCCTGATCCCAGTGTCCCCAGTGTCCCCACTGTGCCGTGTCCCCACTGTCCCCAGTGTCCCTACTGTGCCCAGTGTCCCCAGTGTCCCCACTGTGCCCAGTGTCCCCAGTGTCCCCAGTGTCCCCACTGTGCCCAGTGTCCCCAGTGTCCCCACTATCCCCACTGTCCCTACTGTGCCATGTCCCCACTGCTCCCCCTGATCCTCTTGATCCCAGTGTCCCCAGTGTCCCCACTGTGCCGTGTCCCCACTGTCCCCAGTGTCCCTACTGTGCCCAGTGTCCCCACTGTGCCGTGTCCCCACTGTCCCCACTGTCCCTACTGTGCCCAGTGTCCCCACTGTGCCGTGTCCCCCAGTGTCCCCACTGTCCCTACTGTGCCCTGTGTCCCCAATGTCGCCAGCGTTCCCACTGTGCCCAGTGTTCCCAGTCTCTCCACTGCTCCCATTGTCTCCACTGTCCACACTGCCCCCAATACCCTCACTGCCCCCACTGCTCCTCCTGCTCCTACTGCTACCCCTGCTCCCACTGCCCCCACTGTCCCCACTGTCCCCACTGTCCCCACTGTCCCCACTGCTCCCACTGCTCCCACTGTCCCCACTGTCCCCACTGCTCCCCCTGCTCCCACTTCTCCCCTTGCTCCCACTGCTCCCACTGCTCTCTCTGCTCCTCCTGATCCCACTGTCCCCACTACTCCCACTGTCCCCACTGTCCCCACTGCTCCCCCTGCTCCCACTGCTCCCACTGCTCTCTCTGCTCCTCCTGATCCCACTGCCCCCACTGCTCCCACTGCTCTCTCTGCTCCCACTGCTCCCACTGCTCTCTCTGCTCCTCCTGATCCCACTGTCCCCACTGCCCCCACTGCCCCCACTGCTCCCACTGTCCCCCAGTGTCCCCACTGATCCCTCTGATTCCACTGCTCCCCCAGCTCCCACTGTCCCCATTGCCCTCTCTGCTCCCACTGCTCCTGAGCTGCTCAGAGACCCAGCTACAGCTCCCATAACTCCAAGTGGGTTTCAGGAGAAGCCCTTGGCTCACCCCAGGGCTGAGGCACACAGGCTGAGGGAGACATTAAGTGTAAGGAAAAGGAGAATTACAAGTTCTGCCACCATCCCTGTGGTCCCTGTCCAGCACTGCCCTGGGTGCAGCAGGGTCTCTGCTAGGATGGAGACCCTCATGCCTGCTTGTATTCGTGCCACAAGCCAAGGGACCTCCTGGCCTGCTTCATCTTCATTCAGGAAAATATCCATGCACTGGCAGACATGGAAATGAAATGCAAATCTGTGCTGCCCACAGCTCACAAGCACACCTGTGTGCTGCTGCAGCGTGAAAACAGCAGTCGTGGCCTCTAGGAATCAGACAAAATAGGTAAAGGGCAAAAACTCATGCTCTGGTGACCTTGAATTTTTATACTAATAAAGCTACTTGATGGCTTTTTTAACAAAAGGGAAAAACTCCTTTCATAGGTTGCTATCCCCTGACAACATTTTGACATCAGAGACCCATCGTGCCTCTTGTATTATGGAGTGCTCATTTATCTTGGAAGCCTGTAGCAGCTGCTCATGTTACAAGTGGGAATTCCTTCCCTTTGTTTTCCTCGATGTTGCTCTCCTGAACTTCAGTTCAAGGGTTGATTTAAGTGGATCTGCATTACAGACTGATGAGATATTTTCCAGTGAGTGAAATGACTAAAGGTAGCATGTTTAATGTTGTTGGTGGGTAAAGCTCACCACTTATTTCTGGGTACTTCAATGAGCTTAGCTTTGTAGAGTTTATCATCTGAGAGCTGGGTTTATGTGGTACAAAGTGTACCCAAGGGAGGTACACTGGGGCAAAATATATATAAGATTCTCATCACATTCCCCACAGCCCCCAAAGACCCCTGTTACAAAGCAGCTGTCCTGGGAAGCCAAATTGTTACACAAATCAGCCCAGAAAAGAAAAGCCCTGAACAGGAGCCCAAAAGTGCCCCAAAAAAAGCCAATAATAACTGAAATATGAAGAGGAAATAAGGAAACTGCCACAAAATCCCAGAGGATGATTTATGGGAAGTGTCTGGCAGTAATATTTACATTTGATTTATAAGTATGATACCTGAGATCTCTCTTCTTCGAGCACAAAGGAGCCATCCAGATGCTGGTGGGACCAGAGAAGATGAAGGCATGTACAGGACTTCTCCCCTGTCCCAGTCAGTGTTCGAGGCCAGGCTGGATGGGTCATTGAGCATCCTGATCTAGTGGAAAGTGTCCTCACCCATGGCAGGGAGCTGGAACTGGATGAGCTTTAGGGTCCCTTCCAACCCAAACCATTCTCTATTAGATGAAAAATCAGCTGTGTCCTTAAGGCAGCTCAGCTCTCTCGCACGACTCACAAAACAGTTTTGTTGAGCTCAGAGCTGTTCTCCTTACTCAGGAAAAACCACCAAAACCTTCATTCAGCATGGAGTCCTCTGTTGGGGGTCTGGGACTGGCAGCCTCATGGTGATCAGCTCCAGAGCTGCAGCTGTCTGGGGTCTGGTTGGACACAGAGAGGATGCCCTGTCCAGGATTGTTGGGGAAGATGAAACAGGAAAGCTTTATAAATATGATTGCTTGGCAAAAGATTTTGAGAATATGGAAACTATAAGTGAGATTGAAATGAAAGCAAGCTTTGAGATACCTCAGTTACTGAACAACTGGAAAACAATGGTGTGGCTGGCTGAAGGTAATCCCCTTTTGATGGAACAACACCCTCTGCTTGCAGACAGGTCCATGGGTCAGAGCAGACCCTGCTAGCTTGGCAGAAGGGGCCCAAAGAGGAGTTTTTAGGGTTTAAAATGTGACACGGTATGGTAATGTAAGGATTCTTATAGGCTATGTGTAAATGCTATAGGATTTGTATCTTGTACTAGATTGGTTAGTGAGAATTAGAATATTCAACACAGAAGATTTATTGTATTGTAACGGGAATTTTGCTCTTTTACTTTCTTACTTTCTTACTCTCTTATCTTCTCATCTTCTCTCTCTCTCTCATCTTCTTTACCACTCTCTTCTCTCAGGCCTGCTCCAGCTGTGTTTGGCAGCTCCCAGCAGGGCCCTGCTCCCAGGCCCTTTGCAATAAACCCCAAGTTCCAAGCCCTGGCTGCAGAGATCTCTCGTCTCCGTCGGTCCCAACCATCCTAACCCCCCAATGCTCCTACACAGGATGGTGCTCCTGAGGGGACAGAGCTGGTGGCAGCAGTGCTGCATTAGCTGGTCCATCAGATGGGCTATGTAGAGGCTGCCTGGCTGGGCTGGGATGAGCCAGCTGGCCCTTCTATCATGCAAGTGGTGCGTGGCTGAAGCCTGGTCCATGCCCAGGCTCTGCTGCTCTGTGCAGTCTGGATACACAGAATTCAGCCAGCTGGCTCTGGGATCACCGCTGTGGGCTGAAGCACAGCTCCTAAAGGCAGAGAAATGCAAACCAAAGAGGATGAATCCCTCCCTGACCTGCACGTTGTTTGGGATCAAGGGTCAATTTCTCCAGAGGTGGTGGGAGCTTCCTGCCCTGCTCCTGCTGCTGCATCCCAAAGAGATGAAAGGCAAATCTCTGGCAAAAAATTATGGCAGAGCAGGGCCTGAGCTTTTGCAGGAAGTTTTGGAGGCTGTTCCTCGCTGAGAGGGGGTTGCTGCAATCCTACGTGAACCGTAACACCGAGGCAGCGTCTGCAAAGAGCGCTGGGAAGTGAAACCAGCGCTGCCCACCCAGCTCTTCTCCCCGGTTCCCAGGCTGACAGAGACAGCTTGGCTCATCTCTACAGCTGCAGCCTCCCTCTGTTCCCAAGGTCTGCTCGCCCTCCTGGCTTCTTCTTTGTTCTTCAGACCACCAGGACAGAGACACATGCAAAGCCAGCCCTGCCCTGGCTCTGCGGTGGTGGTCCCCATCTCCCTTCAGCACAGACTCAGGAATTTATAAGCAATCATAATTTCCTGCTGCCACTTGCTTTCACTGCACAGCCCTTCTGTGATCTGCTTGGAACCCCAACAGATGTCCATCAAGGGCGTGTCCTTTCCAGCTGGCATTTGATGGGTGCCTCTGATGGTGGCTGGTGGTCCATTAATCTGCCCACCCCCAGCAGAATCTCAAAGAGATGATTTGCTTCTTGGCCTTTTAGTAACAGTAAGTTCATTCTTTTTTATGACTCTCAGTATCTCCCCTTCAGGTGGTGCCCTGAAATACCTTTATGGAGGGTTGGTATTGATGAGCATCTCTGTGATGACACACCTTGTGTCTCAGTCCACCCCACCAGTGCACAGCTAGTGACAAGGACACCAGTCCTGTTGATGGGTGACCATTGAAAGATTTAGGGCTTGGGTTTGGAGCAGCTTCTGAGGGTTCAGATGCTTCTCTGAAGCTAAGCCAAACCCCTTTGGCCTGGAAATCGAGCTGGGAAATATAATGAGATTAAGCTGTCAAGTGAGATTTATGGTTCATCCTTCTTCCAGCTGGGTCAAAAATACCACAAGTGCAGCTTCTTCGAGAGAGCACCAGTGCCTCTGCTCTCAGACAGAGCCAGGGAGGGGAGGACAGGTGGGCCTTCCTTTCAAGTCACTGGTTGATTGCTGTTTGGGGGAAGTTCAGCTTGTGCTCCAGGCCCATCTGTAGCTGGGGGATTTCTGCATCTTGATCAGACTGGGAATGGGACTCACCCCAACCCCAATGATGAAGGTGACACTTTGGGAAGGCAGGAGATCCTGGGGACACTGCCATTATCCTGCTGCTTGTCCTGGTTCACAAGCTCCTTACAGACACCAGATTTTGCTTCCAGCCTCCGAGCAGCTTCCTCACTGCCCTGTGTGCTGAGCTCCCAGCTCGGACAGCGGGAATACAACGTGTGTGTGGATCACCCTCTGCTGCTGCTGGCAACTTACACCCTCCTTCTGTTCCTGCTTAAAAACATGGCCTAGCAAACACCTGATGTTTTTAAACTTATTTAAGCCAAGCCCCAGCTGCTTCAGAGCATGAACTAGGGGTCCACAGCACGAGCAGCAGAGCTACCAAAGGTGACACTTTGGGAAGGCAGCAGATCCTGGGGACACTGCCATGGTCCTGCTGTTTGTCCTGGTTCACTCCTTACAGACACCAGATTTTGCTTGCAGCCTCCAAGCAGTTTCCTCACTGCCCTGTGTGCTGAGCTCCCAGCTCAGACAGCAGTGATACAACGTGTGCATCACCCTCTGCTGCTGCTGGCAACTTCCACCTTCTTTCTGTTCCTGCTTAAAAATAGGGGTTAGCAAAGACCTGGTGTTTTAAAATAATTTAAGCCAAGCCCCAGCTGCTTCAGAGCATGGGGTCCATAGCGTGAGCAGCAGAGCTACCAGGGGGATGAAAGCAGCCAGTGACAGAGGGCTGCCTAAAGTCACCTCAGCTGGCCCAGCTGGTGCTAGAAAAGGGCACAGATCCATGCCCTGAGCCTTCTCAGGCCGCACTATGGGGCACCTTTCAGGATGTTTGCATCAAGCCACAATCTCTGTCACTGTGAATCAAATCAGACTCTGGGAACTGTGAGAAAAGTGGAGAACAGAGCAGAAAATGTCATTGTGCTGCTACAAATGTCTCTGGTGCATCCACATTGACTCAGTGGATGATTCAGGTTCTCAGGGAGCTTAGGATGTTGTTGCCCATAGTTTGTGACATTTTGGTCCCACAGCACTCAGAGGAAATGAGATGTTTGGAAAAGATTCATGCAAAGCAACACGAGTGACTGAAGGCCTGGGAGGAGAGATGCTCTAGTTTGGGAAACAAATGGTCAAACAGAGATGCAAGAAAAGTCCAGGGAATTCCTGAGGGATGACTGATGGCTCATTGTCCTGTATAATAGAAGAATTAGGAGCAATGGACAAAACAAGAAGCTGTCAGGTCCAGAAGCTGCATCCCCCTGCTGCCCCAGTCTGGGGTGTGGGTACAGCTGTACCCCCAGAGGGGTGACACAGCCAGCTGTGAAACTCATGGGGTGCCACCAAGCTGACATTCCAGCTGGCCTCTGCTGAAGAGGATGGCGTGGCCTCAGCATGGCTTTCACACACAGTTCATTTTTTAACCCCTGTGTTGAAATCTTTTGGATACTGTTACATTTTTCTGCCAGTGAAACCACAATTTCATTACAAAACAAGCTAATAACCACTGAAATTAGCAAATGGATATCAGTTACCGTCAGAGCACATGGGCATACCTTGAAAATTCAACCACATCCCTTCTCAGTGGTCCCAGAACCCCAGTCCTCATTCCACTTTTCATTTTTTTCATAAGTTCATAGTTCCCTGAGAAGAATTAACACTAAAAACTACTTTTCTGCCTCTGTAGGTCCTCCAGGGTGAATTTGCTGGTGTCCAATGGAGTGTAAACTCCAAAAGCAGCTTCTCCTGGTGGGTGGTGCTGGATTCTCTACGTGCTGGTAAGAGACGAGCTCAATATTGTCACTTTTATCCAGGTTTTTATTCTTAGATGGGGGTCAGATGGGCTCAAACATTTTTCTTAATAGCTCCACCATGGGGGAACTGGAGGGATTGGAGCCCACACATCCCTCCTGGTGAGGGGCAACGTCACACCAGTGCCATCCCAGCTTTGGTGGCTGGGGCACAAATCATAGAATCACAGAATCATCAAAGAGGTTGGGTTGTGAGGGACCCTAACAACCATCCAGTTCCTACACCCCCTGCCACAGAAAGGGACACCTTCCACTAGACCAGTTTGCTCAGGGCCACATCCAACCTAGCCTTGAAGATTTCCAGGGATGGAGCTTCCACGACCTCTACAAAGTTTTTTATTAATTTTTTTTTTTTTTACAAAGTGATGCAAATGCCATATCACAGTGGGTTTGTACAGCTTTTCTTTCAGCCTTCAGCAGGGAGGCAGAGAGATGTGAGGCAAAAATATTTTTTCTTAACCATTCTGGATTCTGTGCATCTTTTGCCCTACCCCCTTTTCTTTTGATTTCTAATTTTTTCTTCCTTTTCTTTCTTTCTTTCTTTCTTTCTTTCTTTCTTTCTTTCTTTCTTCCTTCCTTCCTTTCCTTCCTTCCTTCCTTCCTTCCTTCCTTCCTTCCTTCCTTCCTTCCTTCCTTCCTTCCTTCCTTCCTTCCTTCCTTCCTTCCTTCCTTCCTTCCTTCCTTCCTTCCTTCCTTCCTTCCTTCCTTCCTT
>CM077464.1:9588091-9615436 GCA_039654755.1 Calcarius lapponicus | reverse complement strand
TTTTCAGGGCACAGGGACTGCTTTGGACTGGTGAAGAGCATCTGCATCCTTCTGCAATGGCTTGGAAGGTGGCTGGTGGACTAATTTAATATAGCTTGGTCTCAGTTCTTTTTAATTATGTCTTTATAGTCTTTTAATTAGCCTGAATCCTACTAATTTAAACCACTCTTGTTTGGAGAGACTTCTGCTGAGCAGCTGTTTCTCGTTCTGAGCTTTCTCTGCGTTTAGGAAGAAAGCCTGGGACGTTTGCTTCTCCCCTCCAGGCTGTTTTTCTTATTTTGCTGCATCAGCAAAAGGTTGCAGAGTAGAAATGGTTCCTCTGAGATAGAGGAAACGTGACTTACAAACCATTATTTGTGTCTGGAACCTGTTTACAAGGTTCAGACAATAAGGAAAACCAAACCCACGGTGTTTTCCTTTGCATGCAACGCTGCTCCAGCTTCCCTTCAGACAAGGCAGGGATTAGGGAACTTCAAGGACTAGGATGACAAGCTCATCTGAAAGACAGGGCTCATCCAAAATAAGAAATGTCCTGGCAGCAGGGCTAACTTCAAGGGAAGGCAGTTGGAAAGGTGAGCTCCAGGAATTGCTCTTTTATTCCTGCTGCATGCAGACTGCTGGCTACAAAACCAGGCTGCTGGCTGCAAACCAGACCTGTCCCAAGGGCTGTACAGTCCCTGAGGAAAAAAAAATACATTCCCTGGTGCACAGCACAAATCACAACCCCAGCCCAGAAGTTCACATGAGTTTCATCTCCCTCTCCTGAGCTTCAGCTCAGGTCTCTCCTCTGTGAGGCGGCCCCGAATCCCCTTTGGCACTGGGCATCAGGAGAAAAGAAAAGGGATATTGCAAAAAAAAAGCAGCTTTCTACATGACCATCATCTGGTGACTCGAGCAGGGATGGGTAGTGCAGGGCTTGGGACCTCAGGGCTACTCCTTGGCTTCCAGCAGCACCCAGGGCTCAGCTCTGCTCTTGGCAAGCACAGGGTGTTGTCCAGCATGAGATTTTTAAACAGGAAAAAATAAAAAAAAAAAAAAGAGAGAGAGAGAGAGGAAAGACTGTGCAACAGCTGTGAGGGATTATCAGTGTGTATCACGCCTGTCCTGCTCTGCAAGAATAAAGTGTGCTTTAAGTTCAGGATAGGCATTATTGACTGCATTTAATTGCTTGTGTCCCATCCTGGGCAGGGGCTGCAGCGTGCCAGGAGTAATGCAAAACCCTCACAGGGGGACAATCCCTGCTGAGAAATCAAAGTGCAAGGCAAGAGGGAGCCAGCCTGTTTTCCTCCTTTAATAATTCCTCCAAAACATTAGTCTTCCAAAAACAAATACTGCGGATGGTCCGGGGAATTGAAATCCATCACAGCAAGGCAAGCAGACAGCCTTGCTCCTGCTGCAAGTCAGGAGGGAGCTGGGAAGAGAAGGGAGAGCCGAGGGGGAGAAGTGTCACTGTCGTGTGGTTCATTATCATGCCTGAGTTTATAATCCAGGCTCCGCGGTACCAGCAGAGCTCATTAATTTGGAGTCCCGCGCTGCCGAGTCGAACGCAATTAAGAACAATCAAAGAAATGTCATCGCAAAATGCACTTCGTGGATTTCTTTTCAAAGTCACCACTTTGGCTGTGGTTGTTTGTGGTGTGGATTCACGGCTCCTCCAAACAGGCTGTGGTCATTCTTGCAGGAAAGAGGAGCCCTTTGTAGCAGCAGCGCTGGCTCCGGGCGCTGCCGCCGGGGTTTTATGATTAGGAGGGGGTTTAGCAAGTGCAGATAAGGACCAGCTGCTGGGTTTTTTGCACACAAGAAAAAGAAGTGACCTGTGCAACCCAGTGCCAGCTGTGGTGGAGGTTACACAGTGCAGCTGGACCTATGTATAGATAAAGTTTGTGGGTGATAAGAGCCCTGCAGTGGCTCATGAACACAGAGCTGGCGCAGAGCTTGTTTAAAGTGGTGTTTTTGATTGTTAGCTCCACGGATGAGACACTTTTATGTGCTTAAGCAGCCCCTACCAGTCATTTATCTACAAGAAATAAGCATCCATCCCTAGGTCTGAGGGTGGAGGGGGAGCCAGGCAGGCAGTGCTCTGCTGTGTGGGTGCCAGCAACCACACCAGGGGGGACAGTGGGGACAGACCTCCCCCTCCCTCAGCCTCCCCACGAGCCCACCACTGTGTACCCCAGGGAGCAGCCCCAGGCCATACACCCAGGGGACAGAGAGGTGGAAAAAAAGCACTCCAGAAATTTCCACTGAGCCTCTTTTTCAAGGGGTGAGCGCTTCTTTGGGCCTAAGCGTCTGTTCACTTGCCAAAACAGCTGGGGAAACCAGATTACTTCATGCTGCAGTACAGCTAATTCTGTTTTGCTGATGCTTGGGATGCTTTTTGGGAGAAGTGTTTTCAGTTTTCATCTGCTTCAGGCAAAGCACGATTAAATCTAATTTTCATTGAGGGAGGGGAAAGAATACAATTCTGATTATGCTGAAGGCTTTTAAAGCTGCACCAGGGGGATTGTCCACCCCTGAGAAATCATGCTCTGTGAGGGGAACTCCTCTGAATTGAAGGAGGGGTGCGTCTTGTCCTTGTGGCATGGTTGGGAGTAAAACACATGCAAACATACAGCTGTGTATTCTAACTCTTTTTGAGGAATTTGCCCAAGCTAAAAGTGCAATACATGCTTGGTGTCAAATGAAACACCAGTTTATCTGACAGAAAACACATCTCTGCTCATCCAGGATTAAAGTTTGGTGGAAGGCAGTGCCACGAGCAGCCCCTGGCTGTTTGCAGCCCACCAAAAGCTGGGATTTCCAGGAGAGTGAGATGCCATGGAGAACCAGATGCCTGCATCATATTGACCTCTCTGCTTGCCAAGGGTGCTTCTTTTCCTTGGGTGGGCTGAATTTTGCCAGCTGCTGTCATCAGTCAAGTTTACAGCCTTTGCTGAAGCTTGAGGTGGCAACACAAGCACCCTGCCAAGCACCAGGGTGAAAGATTCACACCTCCCTGATGGTGTTGTGTTTTCTCAGGTCTTTTGCTGGTGCAGCCTTCAAATTCCTCCGAAAGTGTGAGTCTGCCTGCAGGAGGGAAATATGTGAAAAAGGGATTTAACCGGTTGCCACCTATTATTTGTCCCATGGTGATGGCCAAAAACCTCAGAGGAGATTCTTGATTCCTATTATTATTATTATTATTATTATTATTATTATTATTATTAAAATTATTAGCCATAACAATGATTTTCCATATTAAGGTGGAAGTGTAAGATCACCAGCATCCAATCTGATCTATAAAAAAGGGATATTAACAACCTTAAAACCAAAACTAAAACTTTGGTAGGGATTTCTCAAAGCCAACACAAAAAACAGCTGAGAAAACCTCCTCCCAGCCAGAATCAAAGCCCCTTCCTCAGCTGGCCACTAACTTTTTATTACCTTAATTTGCATTTCTTTCCCACATCAGTCATCCCCAGGGTGCCCAGTGTTTCTTGCTGCGACCTGTAGAGGGAACTGTGCAATATAGCAAAAAGAGTCCAAAATTCTCTGCTGTGTCCCTTCCCAGGAAAGGGTGTTCCTCACCCATCCCCTCCATCCTTAAGCAGATTTCACATTTTCCACTCCCATTGTCTGACCTCAGGTGGGCTGGCACTGGGCTGGGTTTCCCAGGCAAGACAAGGTGTCCACACACCAGCTGTGGGCAGCAGCCAGAAGATGCAAACCACCCTGCAATTCTGGTTTATTTATTTTTTTTTTTTAAATTAGAAACAGCCAGTTGGCGGAATTTGTCCATTGCTGTGACTCACGGTGTCTCAGTTTTTGGGGGCTGCCAGTAACAAGTTGGGAAAGGGCTGTTTCAACCCAAGACAGAAGTGTCCAGACTTTCCAGGCCCCCAGCCAAGGGTGAGCAGAGCCCAGTCGTGATTCTGAAGAGAGCAGCAGGCTCAGCACTACAGCTGAGGTTGGGTCCTGTTTTATTGTCACTCATGACACTGAAATAAAGTTTATTGGGACACTGTAGAGCAAGCTTTCCTTGCCCTGTGGCAAAGTGAGCCCACTCCCCTCCACAAAACACTCTGGAATTCCTTGTTGGACAGTTCAAGACCCCTCAGCAAAACCCTGGGAAAACAAAAAGCCACCCTGCCCATGCAAATGTGCCCATCCCTGCCCAGCACAGAGCTTGGGGTATTTTGTCTGTGTCCATCTCTGCCCAGCACAGAGCTTGGGGTGTTTTGCCTGTCCCCATCCCTGCCCAGCACAGAGCTTGGGGTGTTTTGCCCGTGCCCAAAAAGGCAAGGGGCCAAGCAGAGCTTCAGAGCCATCACTCTGCAGATATTTTCCGATTGCATGAGTTGTCAGTGCTGTCACAGTTCAATATTGCTGATGTGGCAAAGCCTGGCCTGACTCAGAGCCTCTTGAAAGCAGCAGAAAGATCTGAGTGAGGATGGAAAAACCACTGGTTTGGATCCACTTTTCTACTGATACTGATGATGTGGAGGAAATGAGACCCAAGCTGGATGTGGCTGGTGCTGAGGTCTGCAGATGCCCAAAGCCTCCCCTGGGATTCCTCCCCTGGAGGAGTCTGTGTGTGCCCAGAAAAAGAAAATGAAAATCTCCTTGGGAAGTGATAGTATGTTGTCATGGTGGATGAGTATCCTCTAGCCTGGATTTCTCTTCATTCCCTTTGGAAATGTTGGAAAAAGCCAATCTAACAACTAAAGACAAACAAGAAAACAAACAAACAAAAAAAATTCCCCCCTGGAAATATTTATTTGATTACCCTTACAAGATTAAAAAAATAATTCAATTGGGTTCCAAGACCTGCAATTTTTAACATTTCTGGGAGGACTGCAGCCTGGATTTGCTCTCTGCCCTACAAGATAGACCAACGCAGAGATCTGCTAAATTTTGATTTTTTTTTTCTTTATTAAGAAAATCAGTATGTAAAGGTAAGGAACAAATTACCACTACCTTGCTGAGATTTTGAACTTTACTCATCAATGCCATCCCTGTCTGTGAAGTGGAGAAAAAAGCCTATCCTGTGCCATGATCCCACTCTCTCTTGCAAGGACCTTTTCCAGATTTCCACCCCATCCCATGGGCAGTGATGGTTCTTCAGCCAGGTTGGCTGGGGCTTGGAGCAACCTGGTCTAGTGGAAGATGTCCTTGCCCATGTCAGGGGTGTGGAATGAGATGATCTTTAAGGTTGTTTTCCACCCAAACCATTCTGTGAACCTGTGATTCTGTGATCCTGTGGTTCTTTCCCACTTACAGCCACAGGACCCTTGTGTTGGTGGGACACAATTTGACTTTGGCAAGAGAATTGCAGCCAAACACACATTAATAAGAGGCTTCAGGGGCTGTGGTGATGACTTTTATCTGGCCTGTTTTCAGGGCAGAATCAGGGGTGAGGTGTCAATCTTTCCTCCTGCTCTTAACCTGTCCAAAGGGAGCAGGAGCCCTCGCTGACATTAAAGACAACTGAGTGAAAGGGTAGGAATATAGGCCAGACTTTATGTAATTATATAGGGAGGAAAACTGGGATGTCTCTTTGTAGAGGCTGGGAATGTTCCACTGGAAAACTAGGTTAGACTGAAAAAAAGAAAGAGCCTCTGTAACCCAGAAATAGCTGGGAGGTTTAAGTATAATTTTCCAGCCCTGTGTTATTATGGTGATAATTCAAGTTTGTGAAATAAATGTAGGTAAAGGTCTCCCAAGGTCAAGAGGAGAAGCAAATCACATTTACAGCTTCCTTTTCATAAAAAATCTCTTCTCCTAATTGAAAACTCGCCATTTACATGATATTGGTCCCCTTCAGTGCATGGAGGAATATTTGTGCTTAATCGATCAATTTATTAATTAATAAATTTAAAAACAAGGCTGTTCTTTGGAGCTGTCTGAAGCACATCCTTTCACTTGGAAGGTGAATTTTAGGAGCAAGAAGAGCCTGGAGGTCCTTCATGTGCCCTGGGAGCTGAGATGGAGACAGCCAGCAGAGAGCTGGGAGCAGGGCTGGGTGGGCGCTGCTCCCCCTCACCGCAAGGAGCTGATTTCAGCCTCCATCCCTGCAGCCTCCCCTTAGGCAGCAAGCGATGGCACAGCTCAGGCCGAGCCAGCTGCCTCAGGAAACCCAGAACAAGCTCACTGTGATGTTCATTACCCTTTGAATTCACATTTATTTTTTATTTGTGTGAGGCTGATGAAGGTTAGCTCCCGTCACGGAGCACCGCCCCGCAAAGTGCTGCACAAGAAGGTGCTGCTAAAAGAACAACCTCAAAACCACATCGGCTCTCATCAGTCCACAAAAACCTGCTTTTTGCTCAGAGCAAAGCGGCCAGAGCTGCCAGCATCTCTGTCCTGTCATGGGAGGAGATTTCTAAGAAATGCTAGTGGTGCAAGGAAGAATGAGGAAGTCAGTGAAACACTTTTCCAGGGAAGGTGAGACATTTCCCTGAAATGTCTGTACTTAAACAAGTGCTAGGAAGATGGGCAGTGTGACATGATCTGGTTATTCTGACATCAGACCCAAGAACTCAAAGCTTTTTGCTTTGCCAAACCTTCATTTCCCATTAGGTCCCAAGCAGAGGGCGCATCTCAGGAAGGATCACCAGCAACAAGGCCTATTTCCAAGGAATCACCACTTGGACAGTGGTTGGATATCTGCTAGCAGTTTCATCATACAGACACCCTGAGGCGCAAAAACTGGTGTCTAGATCTGAGACAAGAAGAAAAATGCGTGGCTCTAAAATCAGAGTTCAGAGCAGGAAAGTGCATGCAAAGTGAAATGGAGGAATTGTGGGTTATGACCAATTTGCTCGGGACTTTCTGTTTTCTCAAAGGTCAGGCTTTCACTGGGGATTGAAATGTTTTTAACTTGGTTTCTTTAGAGCATGGAGGGGGCAGACAGTGTCTGGGGCAATGAGGATGATGAGGATTAGGGAGGGAGGGCACTGGTGCTGCAGCTCAGCCATGATGCACAGAGCCAGAGGAGAGCAGCCTCCAGCATCCCTGCACGGGACCACTTGGGATTTAATTCCTTTTCTCCTCGGACTCCTGGGTGTGGTTTTAGCAGCCTTGCTG
Organism: Calcarius lapponicus; assembly: GCA_039654755.1. NCBI lineage: Eukaryota > Metazoa > Chordata > Aves > Passeriformes > Fringillidae > Calcarius > Calcarius lapponicus. The sequence continues at coordinate 9,608,371 of CM077464.1, read as the reverse complement.
AGTCCACTGATCGGCCCAGCCAAGGCTGGAAAAGGGTAAATAATCCCAAGCAGCACTTCTCACTTAAAATTGCTCCTGGAAGCCAAAACATTGTCCCTTCTGGTTTTTATCCTAAAAGAGATGACAAGTGGTAATTCTTTGCTTTTTCTGAGATGAGTTTAAATCCAAACCCTGTAGATTTTTAAACAGGAGAGCTCAGGCCTTGCTTTTTACAACTGATCAGCTCTAAATACATCAAGATGACATTGGCAAACCAGAGCAAGGGTTGGACTAGATAAGGGGTGGGTGAGAAGGTAAATTCTTAGACAACACCAGGTTGGATGGGGCTTTGAGCAACCTGCTCTAGTGGAAGGCATCCCTGCCCATGGCAGGAGCTGGGAATTGGATGGTTTTGAAGGTCCCTTCCAACTCAAACCATTCTATGGTTCTATGATTACAAAATCTCAGCTTTTGAAGAGAAGTCCCTAAAGCCCCAGACCTCACAGCAAGATTTTCACTCTGCCATTTACACTGCAGGTCTTTAAAGGACAAAAGTGATTTAAGGGCCAGCCAAGATTTGCCCTGGCTGGTGCAGAATGTGTCAGGTGGCACAATTTGAGAAGTGAAATGAAATGAAATCAGAAATACCAGCAAGGTCAGCTGTCACTGTGGGACAGCAGGTAAAAATCAGAAACCTTGGAGAATTTCCTCATGTTTTTCTCTCCTGCATCATCCCACACTGGGACAGCAGACAGGGATGGTGTGTGAACAATTTAGTGAGGAGTTTTGCTTGAGTTGGAAGGAGGTGAGTGTCTTAGCTTAAGCAAACACAGAGGACCTTGAAGCCACAGCTATTTTATCATCTGGGAGCAATACAGCTGCAACCTCAGGCCAGCAGCTGTGCTCTTGTGAGTTTTGGACCCCGGAGAAAATGGGAGATAAAAGTTGCCTTTGATCTGACTGGACTGAGTTATTATTGCAAAGTCCTTCCTTTTATGATTTACGGCAGTCTTTGGTTGGATGAGGATGGGAACTGGGGGAAAAGGACCAGCACAGCTCGTGGGAGGGACAGGTCATTTGGAAATCTGTGTCTGAGAGCCTGTAGGACTGTCTGCTGGGGCAGACAGGGAACTGAGGCCATTACTGTGCCCCTGCCCCCTCCCTCACAAGATACAGCCATGCCTGAAATCGCTCAGTATCAGGGGCCTGTCCAGAAACCCTTCCTTATCTCCTGACTAATCATGCCTGGATGAGGCCAAACTGAAGCTTGCTTCATCTCACAAAGGACTAAACAAACACTCTGGCTCCCGGTGATGCAACTCCAAGTTGATTTTTCCAGTTACTCAACTTCTCTCTCCCTACGTATAATGTGCTGAACTTTGAAATAAACGCCTCTCTCAGCGATTTCAGCAATTTATGTCAAGAAAATCTGGACGCATCAAAGTGAGACATAATGTTTTCTGACACAGCACAGGAAAAAAGCTGCAGCAGTACATGCAGCTCCCCAGCCTGCATCTCAGCTCTGCCACTGACAAGGTCTATGGCCAAGGGCAAGGTGGCTGAACTGCCTGTGCCTCAGTTTCCCTGCTGCTGAAAAAGGGATTGTGGCATTTAACCCAAGCAAAGGAAGTGGGGTGAGTTCATACAATATACCTGTAACACAGTGAGGGGGGGTAGCTGTCTGTGAAGGAAAGGAAATGTGGATTCCGATTCTGCTGTCTCAGCAGAGAGGATGTTTTATCCTCAATTTGTGCTAAAAAATACAGCATGTAAAGAGGTGTTGCTGATTACTCCTAAGAATCAGCAACGTACACTGCATTCAAAGAGCCTTTTCCATATGCTAGTCCTGTTCTCTTGGCTGCTTCCCAGCATGGGTCACAACCTCCTGTCTCTCAGAACTGCGCTGATGCTCCTTCCCAATATGAGCTCCCCCTTCCCCACCCAAAATTCCTGTTCAGACATTTGAGAGAGCAGGTCCCAGCTTGAGGAATCACACCCAAAACTCCTGCTTTTATGCCAACAGCTCTCACTTGAAACCCCTTGGTGAGAATCTCAGGAGTCTACAGTATCCCAAATCCAGACCATCCTTGTGAGTTATCTAAAAAAGAGGGAGCTGCAGGGACTTAACATTGCCTGGAGGTGCCTTTTTTTCACCCCATGAAGGCTGGGGTTGATGAACTTTTATCTTTTAGGCTTACATAACCTGATATTGATTTGGTTTATAGCAGGGCACAAAAATACCCAGCTTTGGCCAGGAAATTCCCAGTGGCAAAGTGTGGGTTTGTCTCACTGCTGTGAATAGGAACCTTCAAGAAAGAAAGGTTCAGCCTGAGACACCCCAGCTGGACAACTGAGTCTTTGATGAGCTCCTGCAACAGGAATTAATTCTCTCTGCACTTTCCCACACCATTTATTAAGCCTTTTTTAAGACAACTTGTCTTTTCACCCTTTTATCTTCACAACAACCTGATGGCACAGGGATCAGCTATTTTTTTTCCTGATGTATAGACGGGAAGACTGAAGTGTAGAAAACCTAAATAAATGCCTCCAGTGCATTCTCACAGGTGGTCTGTGGCAGAGAAACCCTCACACAGCCCTCACCAAGCCTTGCTGACCGTTCAGTGGAGAAAAATATTGTCCTGGAAGGCAAAACAGAGCAATTTTTTGGTTTCCTATATTCTCTGTCACCCTGTTTGGCCTCTTTTAGTCCCAAGGCAAGGTTCTTGTGGCATCCTCCACCTTGGGGTGTTTTGCTCTCTCCTTTCCTTTCAGAGCCACGAGGAAAATGCTCCCCTGGAGTTTTGCTCCCTGGGTCCAGCCCCAGCCAAGCCATCTCTCCAGAGCAGCGCCAGGAGAGTGGCACTTGTGCCTTTGGCTTTGGAAGCTCAGCTGCAGAGGAGGTGCTGATCAGAGCTGAAGTGACCTCAGCTGACCCAGCCGCACATCCACAGCCTCACCCAGCATCTGCAGAGCACAGCCGCTCTCCCTCCCTGCCCAGATTCCTCCATCCCTGGCTGCTCTCAGGGGCTCTGTCTCCTCTGCCTGCTCCTGTAACCATCAGAGGGAATTTTGAGCCTTTCTCTTCACTCACAGAAACATGTCTTTAACATTTTTTGCTGAGCACAAAGGCAAGATTTAACATGAAACCTTTAGTGAGGGGTGCAATGGAAGAGGAGGGTTTGGGCAGGCTTGCTCTTTCCCTCTGCTTTTCCTGGGTATTCTCAGGATTTTGTCCATCTCTGGTCCAAAGGTTTCCCTTCTCTCCCCCAGTGAATTAATCCTAAGTAAATATATATATATATATTCATATGTTTATAATATTTATATATTGTTTATATATATTTACATATTATTTGTAATATTTATATATTTATTTCTATATTATTAATATATTAATATATTTATATTATTTATATAATATATTATATATATATTTATTTATATCTATATATATGTGTTGAGATTTAGACTGCGCAGCTGTATGTGTGGCATGCAGGCTCTTGCTAGCAATGTCAGTACAGCTTTCAGAATATTGATAAATATTCTTTATATACGTATGTGTATATAGTATATATATATCTATATATGTATGTATATGTATAAATGTATATGTGTATATATGTACATATATATATTCATATGTTTATAATATTTATATATTGTTTTTATATATTTACATATTATTTGTAATATTTATATACTTATTTTATATTATTAATATATTACTATATTTATATTATTTATATAATATATTTATAATATTTATATATTTATTTATATCTATATATGTGTGTTGAGATTTAGACTGTGCAGCTGTATGTGTGGCCTGCAGGCTCTTGCTAGCAATGTCAGTACAGCTTTCAGAATATTGATAAATATTCTTTATATATGTATGTATATATATATATCTATACATGTATGTATATGTATATATGTATATATATGTGTGTATATATATATGAAGTGTATGTATTTATATGGAATATAAATTATAACCACACCTGAGCTGTTGTGGTCACACTCAAACTGGCAAGCACCAAAGCCCAGGGATGGAGATGACATAGCCAGGGATCAACACGTGGATCTCAGCTTCCCTCGAATCACAGAGGGATGAAGGGACTACTTGGGCTGGTGGTTTATCCTCCTTCTGACATGGGAATAACCTGACTGGGATATTACCTGGGCTGCAGTCAGCAGGAGTCTTGGGGAAAAACAACACCAAACAAAATCTTCCCTTCCCAAAAATCTTTTTAAAATGAATGATGGAGCCAGCCACAAATTAAAATCACACCGAGGCTTGCTGTTGGATGCCAGGAATAACAGGCTTTGGTTTCAAGGCCTGCCAATGAGTCATTTCATGGCTACCTTCATCCCAAAATACCTTTGAGCCCTAGGGTTAAAGTGACTTGTCCACCAGGAATAACCAAATGAAATTTGGAGAGGATTTTTTGCTCCTGAGGGCATTCTGTGTGTATTCTCTGGATCCAGCTGATGGCTCTGCTTTTCTTGCTGGGGATGCCTTCCCACCACTGCCCAGAGCCTGCCCTGCTGCAAGGGCTCAAACTGCAGCTGGAGCATGGAGAGAACCCTGTGTGCTCTCATGGGCCCAGCCCAGCTGCTCATGCAGAGCCCTGGCTCAGGTGACAGCCCAGGCTGGCCTCAGCTGAAAGCTGGGGGGTGTCAGAGTCTCTGGGGTCAGGAAAAGCAGGGCTCTAACCTGCTCTTGTCACTTCTGTCTTGGTGTCAGAGCATCCAGCATCCCCTCCATGCTCCCCATCAGAGGGAGCATCAGTGCCAGAAGGAGCAGTGGCTCACCAAGAGATGGTTAAAATGCAAGGAAAGGAAGGATGGCATTTGGGATTTGGCACATGTGTGGGTTTGGGGAACTCCTTTCGTCTTCACCTTGCAGGAAAGGAGTCCCTGCCTCCATCCCCAACCCACAGGGATGTTACCTGGCCTCATCACATGGCTAAAACCAAACTGAAAAAACACATTCAAGCACTGTGTGAATGGTTTCAGGCAGACATGGGCTCCTGCAGCTCTCCTGACTGCTGTTAGAGGTGATGAGGGACCAGGCACATGTCCAGAGGTGTCCTGGCAGTGACAAAGTGCTGCTCAAGCCCAGCAGGAGATGAGCCCTGCCTTGCCTCTTCCCAGCAGCCTGAGACACCAGGCAGGACTCTCTGGCATACCCAGGAGTTAGCAGGGCATGATGAGGGTTTCAGGTGAGGGTTTCATCATGAGGACACCAAGGTGTTGGACAGTAGGACACAACAGGACAAATCCTCAGCCAGTTTAGCCTTGCCAAGCTCTCTCTAGGCTCAAGCTGCTCAGCTGCTTCTCCTTCACTGAGTTTCAGATCTTCCACAAGATTAAACAACCTGTAAGAAACTCCTTTCTTCTTGTCCCCTTCACTGGCTTGGGGCTCCCCAGATCCCACTTTATGGATTAATCCAGATGGAGAGAGTCTTGGGAGGCAAAGTGCAGCTGTAGACCTGGAGTGACCCACAGCTGTGAGAACTTGGACAAGCTCCATCTGAAACAGAAAGTTCTGCTTGTAAAGACAAAACCTGACCTGTAGCAGGAACACAGAACAGGAATTTGTGCAGAGGTCAAGAGGAGCTGGCTGTTGTGATTTTTACCTCTTCATCTGTCAGTATTGTACTCTTGACAGGATTTTTAATGGAGAACCTGATTGGTTTGAATACAGAGCTGGAATGATGTGATGATTTCCCACAAAATCTTCCCATCACAGATGCAGAGAAAGCTCCTGATGCCCCAGGTCAGACCTGGCTGGTCACCACAGTGTCCTGATGTGATGTCACTGTCTGGCAGTGCCAGCTCTGAGCTGGCTCTGCTTTCACAGGGAGCAGAAGCAGCCCCATTCCGTGGCCAGGAGGACAGAGCAGGGACCTGGAGGACAAATGCAGGAGTTGTCTAACTCAGCTATCACATCAGCATCATGCTGTATGGTTTGTTCAGACCTTAAACACTGAAGCTTTCTCCATTTTAAGTATGAGAAGGGAAATTCTGGAGGGCAAGTATGTGATGTGTATCTCACACACGACCTGCTTAATTGCATTCTGAATTGATAATTAATCCAATCAGAAAAGCCAGGTAAAGGAAATGATTTAATTATCCTCCCTGGGCCCAGACCTATCATATGTTGGTGACTCATTTGGTCCTTGCACTGTGTCAGCCTGGTTTTACTTTCACCACATGGGGCCAACGCTCTGGGCTCTGCTCCTGTGACCTGGCAGTGGTTCACATCCAGAGCAGCAGCCTCTGTGGACACAGGTGGAATATAGAGCCCAGCCAAGAGATTCCAGGGCACACAAGCAAAATCCCAATGCCCTGTAGCAATTGGAAGTGCTCAGCTGCTTTGGGCCACGGTCCCAAGCACAAAGCTCAGCAAGGAAAGGGAGGCATTCCAACAGGAACATTTCAGAGAGAGCTTCCCTTTGGCTTCCTCTCTGCAGAAAGTGGATCTGGGTCACCTGAGGCACCTCAGCCACATGTGTGGGCAGATTTACAGCAGCCAGGGAGATTAAATCCAGCCCTTTATTATCCACATGAAACCTGAGTTCCTTCAGCAGACACACTGCAGGGCTTGTGGCACAGGGATGAACACCTGGAGCCCAGCCAGGCTGTGGCTGGGTTTTGCACGCACAAAAACACACTGGCTACAAGTCACCAAAATCCTCCCACCCTGATTCCCACTGATCCCCACTGCTCCCTTCCCCTGACTTCAGCATTCCCAACAGGAGTCCTGTGAGTCCTGCTATGAACAAACTTTATGTGAAGAGCTGCTGCCCAATCCAAAAGTGACATTGGGTTAAAGAAGTGACATCCAATTAGACCCAACAACATTAATCAGCTTGAGTGTGGCAGATCTTTAACAACACTGTGACTGCCACTTCTGTTTAAGAAGTTGTTTGTGTGGGATTTCCCTCTGGGTGCCTTTTCATTGGCAGTGCACTTGTTTTGAAACGACAAATTTGCTCCTGAGAACAGATGGTGGCTGGGGGCTCTTTCAAGACAGCTGTGAGGAGAACCTGGCCAGGGCCTGAACTGCTGGGGCACTCTTCCATCTGCAGGGTCTTTCCTTCCCCTCAGCAGCAGCTGAAGAAGGCCCATGTCTGATAGAAAATAAAGGTGAAACGAAGACCTGCCCTGCAAAGCTCCCACTGGCCTAGAGGAAGGTGTCCTTGCCAGATGAACTTTAAGATCTCTCACAACCCAAACCACCCTATGATGTGACGGTGTTCACAGGGGAAGAGACAAGGATCTGACTCCATATTTCAGAAGGCTGATTTATTATTTTATGATATATATTACATTAAAACTATACTAAAAGAATAGAAGAAAGGATTTCATCAGAAGGCTGGCTAAGAATAGAATAGGAAGGAATGATAACAAAGGCTCTGTCTCAGACTCTCTGTCTGAGCCAGCTGGGCTGTGATTGGCCATTAATTAGAACCAACCAACATGGACCAATCAAAGATCCACCTGTTGCATTCCACAGCAGCAGATAATCAATGTTTACATTTTGTTCCTGAGACCTCTCAGTTTCTCAGAGGGAAAAATCCTAAGGAAAGGATTTTTCATAAAAGATGTCTGCGACATTATGATTTCGGTAGTGTCAAGGAGAAGTCTGTGTGGCTGAGGACTGAAGGGAAAGCCCTGGCTGTGGGAAGTGCTGGGTTTGCCAGGATTCCACGGAGCACACAAGACTACAGCAAAAAGTGCACCCCATGCACACAAACACACTGTCCTCCTAGTCAGGACCTCAACATCAAATCACTCTCACTGGGGTTTTTATTAGGCTGGCAGCAAATTATGTTTAGCTACAGAGCCAGCTCCTGGGTCATGGCATCCAGATGTCAAGGTGGGGCTTTGGAACACCAAAGTTTGCAGCGTGGACTTGTGTGTTTGAATCCTACCTGAAGAGTGACAAGCAGACCTCATGGGGGATGTGAGAGCAGAAGAAAAGTCCCTTGTACTGGAGGAACCACAGCCCACAGCACGACCTCACACTCACAGCACCACCTTGATCACTGTCCCTTGTCCTCACCCCCAGTCCCCATGTGTAGCCATGATATTTTTGAAAAATCCTTTCCTTAGGATTTTTCCTCCTGAGGAGCTGAGAGGCCTCAAGAACAAAATGTAAACAATGGTTATCTGCTGCTGTGTAATGCAACAGGTGCATCTGTGATTGGTCTCATGTGGTTGCTTCTAATTAATGGCCAATCACAGTCAGCTGGCTTGGACTCTCCAAGACACGACCTTTTGTTATCATTCTTCCTTCTTATTCTATTCTTAGCTAGCCTTCTGATGAAATCCTTTCTTCTATTCTTTTAGTATAGTTTTAATATAATATATATAATAAAATAATAAATCAAGCCTTCTGAAACATGGAGTCAGATCCTTGTCTCTTCCCTCTTCCTTGGAGCCTGCAAACACGGTCACACCCATGCTTGCCAGTGCCACAGCTCCTCTCTGCCTGGCTCCATCCCTGCTGTGAGCATCTCCTAACGAGTGCAGCATCCAGATCAACAATGATGGCTTTGGAGAGAGACGGGTCCCTGACAGGTCCCTGCAGACAGCGATTCACAGCCTTGAGAGCAGCCTCCTGCAGAGATGCTCCTTTGCCTTGCACCTGGGGACGGTGCTTACAGTTGTTTCCCTCAGTTAAGTGCTCATATTGCACAGCTAAATCAGGACCTGTGGCTTGTAATGCAGATTTTAACTCATCTCCTAAACCTTGCCTTTAGGGGCATGAGGACATCTCACAAGCAGGTCAGCAGCAACAAACTACACATTTCCTCCACACACAAAGACCCTTCCTCCATCAAAATTCTCTCCCTTAGACAAATTTCAGCCAGGCAAAACTTCATCCCAGACAGCCCTGGGGAGGCCAGGAAGTTCTGCAAATACAATATGCTGGGATTAACAGCCATGCTCATCAATAACAGGTAATGTGACCTGACAGGTATTGATTGGGCAGCACGGTGTCACATTTGCTCTGGATGTAGGTCACCCAGGCACAAACACTTCACATAATTGTGTCCCAGCTGAGCGCCCTGAGCACAGGGCATCCCTTCTGGGTCACTCCTCTGCCTCCCTGGCCCGCTCTCATCCCAGCCAAGAGATCACCTCCATTAGTGTCCAGCACTAATGGCATTGTGGCTGATGGCTGGGACGGGGAAATTGGCATTTTTCAAAGTGCAATCATAAGGCTGTGTGTCTGTTTTCAACCCACCTCCACATCTTCCCCTCCCCTCTTGCCCAAGCCCATTTTACATTTGTTCTGCTTGTAGGAAAAATGGGAAATGAGCTGGGGACAAAGGGGAGCTGAGGTGAGTGTGCTTGGGGAAGATATGGGATGGGAAAGCTCTTAGGCCAGTAGGGCTGAGAGATGTGAGTTTTAGGGTTAGAGTGGTGAGAAGGGAGGGTGATGGGACAGGACACACTATGGGATGTCCCTGACGGGATGTTCTTTGACAGCAAGGCTTTGTAGCTGCCCTCAATCCCTCCAGATCTCCACCCCTCCAAACGTCCATCCCTGCAGCTCTACACCCCTACATCCCGCCACCCTTCCATCCATCACCCTTCCATCTCTCCATCCTTGGGATGGTGTGGCAGCCATCTTTGTCCTTGGGTGTGTGTGGCAGCCATCTTAACATCTTCAGTGTCATGCTTTTTATAAGCTACAAGAACGTAAAATTTAGTCAGTGATTGGTTGATGATTTATCATCATGGTTTGTATTTTTGTTTGGTTTTTTTGGGGGGTTAGTTCTGGGGTTAATTCTATGTCTGTTTGGGGGTGGTTGTGGGGTGATGATGATGGTTGATTTTTGTTTTTCATATTAGGAAATATAGAGGAAGGTTAATTGGAAGTGTATTGATGACAACTGATTTGGATAATGTAGGGATATATGGCTTAATTATTTGAAAAAAAAAGTCAAGATAAAAAAAATTGATGCGTAAAATGGAATTTAAATACTAGTTCCTAGCAAATGATAAAATTATTAATATGTCCAGCAACCATTGCACTATCTGTTGTCTCCAAACACTCACACAGGGGAATGATGTCCCACTGCCCCACAAGGAGCAGTGAGATCCCCATCTTCCCACTATTTTTAACCTGCAGCAAGAGAACAGTGCTGAAAACATCCCATGCTGTGGTTTCACTGTTGGGTGAAGGCTCTGCCTGTGCACCTACCCCCACTGCTGGGGCAGATGTCAGGAATGAGATTTCACTTTGGTATTTCTATTAAACCACCTTGCTGTGTCAATTTTTTCTCCTTTTTCACTCCCCTCTCTCCAACCACAACAACCTTCAAGCCAGCTGGTGAGGGAAGAGGAACTCATGTTGATTTTCTCTCTTTTTCTTTTCTTACTCTTGTGGTTCCTCAAATGATTAATAAAGAATGTGGGACTTGTGCACTTCCCACTTAGGAAAAACCGAAATAAGACTACGGGGAAATTCTTTGGGTTCCATCTTGCAAAGTTAACCAGATAATTCCAGAAATTGTGCATCCTGGATCTGTCTCTTGAATAAAGAAAAACAGACATTCGCCTCCATTGGAAGAGGCAGTGCTTTGTACAGCAATAACAACAAGACAACAACAATTTTTTCTGAGTGGTTTTAAAGGCAGCCAGAAAACAGGAAGAATTTTTCATGACAAGTTTTGCAAAGAAATGTAGTGGTTTAAGGTTTGCTTTTACAATGCCAGGGAGCAGGGGGAGATGGTGGAAAGCAGTAATTTGAAGTATTTCAAACCACTCAGACATTGTTTAGCTCATATCTAACCTTCCTGAAGCACTGCAGACGCCCATGGAAAGGAGAGGAGAATCCAGCCTGGGCTGCTATGCAGAGAAACCTGGTGTTTTACAGTCTGGTCTTCTGTTCCAGGTCCTCAGGATGTGAGCTCCAGGGATGGGAATGAGTTCTGCTGGAGCTACTGGGCGGTGGGACCATCAAAAATCATCATTAGGGCTTAGTGGTAACAAGGTCATGTTCTCTATACCTGTTTTTGGTGTTATGACTGATCCAAATCTTGTGTCAAAACACAGAAACCAGAAGACCAAAAAGTCACAATTTCTCCTAATACCTCCTTGCTTTAAGTGATGCAGATGAAAGCTGCTCTCAATTTTTCCTAGGGCATTTTATGGCATCATCCTTTGGTGGACTTGGTTGGGTTAAATGTTGGACTTGATGATCTTAGAGGTCTTTCCCAACCTTGGTGATTCTGTTTTTTCTGTAATCATAAGGCTGAAGAAAAGACACATTAAAGTTGTGATTTTTGGATTGCAGACAGTGAGCAGCTCATTAGCATCCTCGTTAAACTCGCTGTTGGATGGTGATATTAGTATGAATGATTAACAACATTATGGATATTTTAACATTGGAAATTAAAAAATGAGTCATTGGTCATTTCCCAGACTGCAAGGTTGCTTCAAGTTTAGAAAACTTGTATGTTCAGGCTTTTAGTATTTTTCTGCCCAAATGGGAGGCCTCAACAACTTCTCTTACAAAACTGAAAGAATTCCAGGATCTGGGCAATGGGAAAAAAGCCCCCAAGAGATGACAGCCTGGGAGCCTTGAATCCTGCCATAGCAAAGATCAAAACACTGGATTCCCATACCGGAATCTTGATTACAAGATGCTCCAGTGGTTTATTTTGCCTTGCAGAATGTTTATTGAGGGGAGGAGAGTTTCTCATGGATGTGTCCCAGAGCTCTGTGTGTGCATGGTGCATGTTGGAGAGGCAGCTCTGTGATTTTGCCTGCTGTGTTTGGCTTGTGTAAAAACAAAGGGAAGCCAGCAGCATCGTGTAAGGCTCAGGAGCAAATGGTAAAATTAAAATGCAAAGACTCGTTTTGGGTTAAGGCTGTGGGACTGAGCTGAAATCTGCTACACACATTGTTCTAGTCTTAACTTTTTTGTAATTCTGTATTAATTCTGTAATTTTGTATTAATTTTTTGTAAGGGATCAGAGAGCAAAGCTGGTGACTTCATATTGGAGGTCAGGCTGTGGGGAAAAATCCCTTCCATTTTTCTTATGCCAAGGAAAAAGAGAGCAACAGCCTACACTCAGGACAGGGAGAAATTTCTCTTTCTGATATATAGGACGAACCACTCCCCTCCAATGGGTCTCTCAGCACAGAAATGGGATAGGGACAGTGGCACAAGCAGGGTGAGCACCTGGACCCAGGGCTGGTGGGATGTGTGGTGGCAGAGCCCACTAGCCCTTTTCCATCACCCCTCAGAGCTCTCAGCCTAAAAACCCAAAATGTGCAGCACAAGGAAAGCGGAAAATAATGGGCAAAGGGAGGGGATGTCTTACAGCCTACCAAACCTAGCATCAGTGCCAAGGATGAAGGACTCTGGGATGAATGGATGGATGGATGGATGGATGGATGGATGGATGGATGGATGGATGGATGGATGGATGATGGATGGATGGATGGATGGATGGATGGATGGATGGATGGATGGATGGATGGATGATGGATGGATGGATGGATGGATGGATGGATGGATGGATGATGGATGGATGGATGGATGGATGGATGGATGGATGATGGATGGATGATGGATGGATGATGGATGGATGGATGGATGGATGGATGGATGGATGGATGGATGGATGGATGAATGGATGGATGGATGGATGATGGATGGATGGATGGAGGGATGGATGATGGATAGATGATGGATGGATGGATGGATGGATGGATGGATGGATGGATGGATGGATGATGGATGGATGGATGGATGGATGGATGGATGGATGGATGGATGGATGGATGGATGGATTCAGGGATGGATGGATGGATTCAGGGATGGATGGAGGGATGGATGGATGGATGATGGATGGATGGATGGATGGATGGATGGATGGATGGATGGATGGATGGATTCAGGGATGGATGGATGGATGGATGAGCTAGATTCGAGAGATCCAGCCTTTGAACTGATTTGGGTTTTGATACACATAATGTACGGTCAGGTCCCCAGTTAAATTCAAGTGTACCTTTTGTCATATGACTTTGAAAACATCCTGATCCTTCTCATTATAGACACACACACACACACACACACAAAATAAAAGCCAATTGTATTTGGGGAAAAAAATTATCTGAGGTTGCATTACCCCAGAATCAGGGGTAATGGAATCAGGGCCCATATCAGGGCCTGATAATCAGCCATTTAGGTGTGCATTTGGAAGATCATCAGGACTGGAGCAGCCTTGGAACTTCCTTCAGTGACCTCATGGTTCTGGGTTCAGCACAAGCATCATCTGGAAGAGACCCTCACTGTCCCTCATATAAAGGGAAATTGTACTCACCCAGTTTTTATAAAGAAAGTAAAGGAACAAGGCAATTTTACTGTTAATGTGTGTCTCTTTGTTGCAACAGCTACTGCAAACTTTTATGTTTCATTAAAACACATTGAAGAAAGGATGCCAGCCTTATATGACCTACCAGAGCTGGGAGCTAGGGCCAGGATTAGGACTCCAGTTCTCTGCTCCCAGTACTGGAGTCTCCTTATTAAATGACACCTCATCATTAAAATAATGAGATCATCCCTGTTATTTAATTACATTCTCCTTGTTGTTGCAAATCCTCAGTGTGGCAATCCAAGCACTTGCTTTCTAAGGTTAGCAGGAACACAGAGATTCTTTTCCTGCCTTGCAAGTGATATGTATCACTTGCATCTGGCCTGACATCAGCTTTTTCCTGCTGTGGCCCTGGAAAAGCTGAACTCACAAGCATGCCTGTGCTCAGAGCAGCGACACTGCCAGCACTCACCTCCCTGCTCAAACATTCAGATGTGAGTTTGTAAACCTCTGGGATTCCTCAAAGGCTGCTCACACTGGGGAAGTGAAGAATATACAGGATCAAGGCTTCAGGGGCTGCAACCCATTTGCTTATGTCAGTGACGTTGCTTTTTAGGGTGTAAGCAGGAGGAGGCTCCCTGCTGCAGAGGGGTGATGGGATCTGAATTTTTGTCCAGCTCTCCTTGGCTTTGTACAAAAGACATTCTTGTCTCCATCATATTAAATCACTGCTCCTGAGAGGGAGGAGCTGTTACCTTTGGGGAGACCTGTTGCTTCTTGTGCTTGTACTGCTGTGGCACAGCCAGGGCAGCTTTTATTACATATCATTACCACCTGATACATGGGGGTAAACTAGGGGTCAAAGGGGAAGATTTATTAGCAAAAATCTTGTGTGCAGGGCTAAACTTCATTAAAGGACCAGGCACTCTTGGGTTGCTGTTGATATTTGCTGCCCCGAGATGTGCAGGATGTCTCTGCTTCGGCCCGCGCAACTGAAGAACGAGTCAGAGCTCTTCACTTTTCGGTTTTGAGGTTGCTTATTAATTCTTATCTATAAAATTTTCTTTCTGCCCAGCTGAGATCTGCTCAGCAAGGCAGCCACAGGCACTCTGACCGCCCCCGAGGTGGTGTTGTCCTTTTATACTACAAACTACGTATAACATATTTACACTTAATTCCCAATACCTATCATCTATGTTAGGCAGTGAACTTCTACTCTAGACCAACCCCAAAGTGCCAACATCACTGCAGAAAATGGAGAACAAGAAAAAGAAGAAGGAAGACTAGACACACCCAGATTTCTCCATCTTGTCCCCATAACCCCCGTACAAAAAACCTAAAATCTACATTTTCACCCTGTGATCATTTTGTTATTACACCAGTCAAACCTGTGTGACTTTCATGTTGTCATACAAAATTGGCAACTTGCTCCAAGGGTCAGAATCAGATCCCCAGGTGTTCTGGGCAGCCTGCCAGGGTCTCTGAGCCCCCTGGAGGGGTCCTGGGCAACTCTGGACACCTGTGCTGAGTTCCAACAAGGTACAGGGGTGGCAGCAGCAGCAGCAGCACCACCACACGTTAATCACCGCCGTTAAAAGTTATTCCATGCAAAGAGAGCACTGGAGGAGAAAAGCCTGGGATGACTTCTTGGCTGATGGGTCCAGGCTGCTCCCAGCTCTGCCTGCAATTCCCCAGCTCTCCCAGGGGTGGCTGGGGCTGCATTTTTGGCAGCCTCCGTGGCCCTGGGCGAGCCTGGAGATGGCAGAGTTTCTGGGTGTGAGGAGCAGGCAGCGGTGCGAGTCACGGCTCGCGTGGGGATCGCTCCCTGCCACAGCTCCTGCCAGCCCTGGCTACCAGGGCTACCAGCACTTCCCAGCACGACTCCTGCTTGTCTTGGCACTGTCCCCTTGGGTATGTTGGCGTTCCCTGTTGGGCAGCCCAGGTTCTGAGGAATGTGTGTGATTTACATGCTGAACGTTTTGGCCAAGGAAGAATTTAGTCTCAGCTTGGGAAGATCTACAACTTTATGTCCTAACTGCGCAAACATTCTTTTATAACTTCTTTCACTTCTCATATCTCAGGAAACTAGGTCTCATCTCACTTTTACATTCATTTTCAAGATGTGTTTTAGCTGGGTTGCCTGAGAGATAAACAAGCAAAGCTTCTTCCTCATTCCAGGTGCTAGTTTTGCATCTCTGCCAGTCCTGGCTGGACAGTGGTGCTTGGTATGCCTGAGCAGATGCCCCAACTTCTCTCTCCCCCAGCCTTTCAACCACTTCATTACAACTTTGCTCCATGCTGGCAGAAAGGAGCCAATAGCTCCCCAGGGCAGGGCTGTGTATCTCAGCAGACTGGGGAGGGTCTAGCAGTACTTCTCAGTGTTGGAATAATTAACAATTAAGTCCTTAATTAATAGCTCACATGTATTTCCACCGGCATCTGAAGCACTTTTCAATGCCTGGGTGAGTAAAGGTTCCTCTCATATTTAAATCTACAGTAATAACGCTTGAAGAAAAAAAAAATCAGAGGCAATCCCTCCTACATCCCTGAAAGATGGGGAGACTTTTGTTAGACAGACAGATGCTGCCTTTCCTCCCAACATCTGGAGAAGGGAGCTTTGATGCTGGTGGTGGGAAGTGTTCTTGGCTTGCTCTGGCTGGATGAGAAACCACTGCTATCTGAGACAGCCACTTTGCCATGTCTGTACTCCCCACCAGCCACTGGGACTGCAAGAAACCATCATCTGGGAGAGAAAAACCACTCAGCAACTGCATTAGAATGTGAAATGGGGGGAAATATCCTGTTAGCATTCCCAGTAAATATGCAATTGTTCTAATTGCCCAGGTCCTTTGCTTTGTCTCATCAGCACATGAACTTGTGCCCTTGGATGAGTTTGCGCAGTGATGCCAAACTCCTATGAAACCTGAAATTGAGGATGGAAAATACCCTGCTTCTATTTATTATAATGCAACTCCTGCAGAAATCCATTTTACCCCCCTCCCCCGTCCCCATTCTCCAGAACAGGGAGAAGGGAAGAGGGATTTTACACACTCACAAGTGCTAAGTCAGCCTTTTACCCAAGTGGGGTGGTCAGTTTGTATGCAAAAAAAAAAAAAAAAAAAAAAAAAAAAAAAAAAAAAAAAAAAAAACCTGCTTTGCTAAAAACATCATCTCCCACTAGAAATCAAAGGCAAAAATAGTTTGGTGGAAAATTTCCAGCCAGCCCAAGTGCCAGCTCCCAAACCTGAGTTTAGCTATCCTATGTGGGACAGATAAACCCAACAGATAATATGGCCATGTACTGCCTCAGACAAACAGGTTGACTCAAAGTCCAGAGTTTAAAATGTGTTTGGCTTCAGTGCAATAAAATCAAGAGGGAAACAAGAAACCTGAAGCAGCACTGCCATCGTTAACCCGGGGTGCTGCTGCCATGAATGTCATATTTGTGTGCCTGGAGTGCAACTGAACTCCTCAGGGTGGTCTTTTATGTACCTGTAAAGCAGCGTCTACATGTACAGCACTCTGTAAATAAATAATGCACTGCAATAACCCTAAATAAAATAGGCTGGATGTTGGGGCAATTTGGCTGTTCAGCTGGATTGCTGCTGACAATTCAGAGGGCTGATTTACGGCTTTGAGGTCATTCTGGGAAATATTACACCATGGTTTTGTCATCCTGTTGCCATGTTTTTCTGATTATTTGTGTATTTTTGTGTTCAGCAAAGCAAGCACCATTCCATTATGCTACAGACTTGAAGTCAGAGGAGAGCATCACAGTCTTCTTTGTGCTCCAGCTGTTTCTTGCCAAACCAGAGCTTTTCCATTTGTGGTCTGTGAGCAATGGTGGGTGTAAAGGCAATTTCAGAAGGGTCTCTAAAAGGATTTATTTTCCAAGAGATCTCCACAAGCTTCTGGCTTCAAACAACATCTCAGAAAACTATTAAAACCTATTTTGAAGGTGTTGAGGAGCAGGGCCCTCCTTGTGTTCATCACGACCATCTGTTTGCATCCTGCTTTCCACTTGGATCTCTTTCTCTCCAGACCTCTGGATTTCATTTTGGCTTTGTCTGTTCAACAGCAGAGCACTGTGCTGAGACCTGCTCTGGTGAGGTGGTTTGCAGCCTGCCAGCATTGGGATGCCTGGTGGGACAGTGATTATTACTGAGGTTTTCACTATATCCTCACCATATTTCCCACTATCAAGAGGGAAATTAAAGGAAATTCCTTGAAGATCTTGGGGTGGACTCCATGAGGGAGGCTTAAAAGCCCAACAGTCTCTGCCAATGTGGTTCCTTCTCCTGTTCCCACATTTAATGATTTATTTTTTTTTAATCATGGAATACTTTGGGTTGGAATGGACTTGTATGATTGTCTTTTCTCAGCTTCCCTTTCTGGTGAACAGGGACATCTCAGCTAGACCAGGTTGCTCAGAGCACTGTCCAAACCAGCCTTGAATGTTTTCCAAGGTCGGGCCATCCACCAGCTCTCTGGTGCCAGTGTTTTTACCACCTTAACTGTAAAAAATCTTCTTCCTTGTCTCTAGTTTGAATTTACTCTCCTTCATTTTCAGACCATTACCCTTAGTTCTATCACTCCAAGCCCCACTAAAAAGTTTTCCCCCCCTGTTTCTTCTACACCCCCTTTAAGTCATGAAAGGGCTCAGTAAGGCCTTCCCAGAGCCCCTCACTTCTCCTCAGGTTGTGAGCAAGGCATGCTGGCCAGGCACCTCTAATACTGTAAAATCATTGCAACCACCTGCATTTCTCATCGCTCCTGCCTTTAGTGGTTCAGTTTTATTAGGTAAAGCTCTGGAGTAGATCTGAAGTTGGAGAATTTAATCTGGACTTGCGGACTGGGACCACAGCTGGGGGAGAAGAGCTGGGTGAAGAGGCAGGTTGAAAAGCATCATTGGGCACCCCCTTTAGGCAGCAGCAGCTGAAACCTCAGTAAGCTCTGCTCAGGTTGCTGTTACTGGACACCCAACTGATCAATAGTCAGTGGGCTGCAGGGAGTGATTCATTGTGGCCTGAAGAAGATGAATCATGCCCTACACCTCTGCTTCTGCCCACTGAGCATGGGAACCTTGAGGGACTAGCATAGCTGAGAACATGTCTGGATTTAGATGGGACAAATACCATCCTCACTGACTCTTCTAACGTCAAGTTCATGCCTGTCACATCAGCTGGTCCCCACAAGAAAATCCATCCTCAGACCCTGAAGACCTCTTGCCTGCACTCCTCTTTCTTGAAGGGCTCCGAGAGCCAGCCAAAACTTCATTCCTGAGACAATTAGGAAAAGGCTTCTGATTTCCATTTATGTCTCACTTTTGTTTTGTTAGGCAGAGCAAACCAAACAACTTTAGTCTCCTGTCACCAGACACTGCAGCCAGCTTTCCGCTGCACCTGCTCCGGTATAAAGTTGCATAGTGACAATTCCCCATCAGCAGTGATGTTTGGAGATCTCTATCAAGGCAGGTGTTCAGCAAATGGCCTCTTTGTAGGGGGGAGTACCCCACTCTGCTAATTGCCAGCACAAGAGCCATAGGACACGCTGACACCAGGCTTTGCAGCCTAAGGCTCTTCGTGGGGTGAATGTAATCTTCTCCTGCACCCTGTAAATGTGATTTAAGAATGTTATCAGGCAACTACACAAACTGGGTGTAGTACAAGATATTTCTGCTCACCAAATGAGCTGGGCAGGGGGCACTTTGTGTTGCCTCTTCAGTAGCGTGGGCGAGCAAAATCATCACAAGTAGAGTGAAGCAAACACCAGACAGACCTGTGCTCCTGCAATCTGCTATATCAGCAAGCATGGAGCTGGAAAATGGAGCTGGACAGCAGGCAGAAACTGATTTGTGAAGGAGATGGATGTCTGATGTGTTTGGTCTTCCTTCTACATTCTGTTCTAAGTGGAGAAGGTTCTTCTCACTGTACTCCTTTCTGGCATTACTCTGAAACTCCATTTAACTGAAGCTTGCCTTTATCACATGAGTTATAGTATCATCTACGGCAGATTATAAAATGTGTTATAGAAATTAGTTTATCCCACCACTACTTCCCTGCTGCATTTAACCATTAGGAAGGACCATCATAACAGGCATTAGCAAAACAACAGGCAGGCAGAAATCTGCCTCCTTAGGTAGAATGACTTTCCCCTTCCCCACCTCCCTTCCCAGACCATTCAGCTACATTAAAAAAAAAAAAAAACAAACAGATTTGAGCTTTGCAGCTTGACTTTCATGTTTGCTCACAACCAAGGAGCTGAAAGGCCTTGGTTTAGAGAAGAAAGTGAATATGAAAAAGCAGCTCCTTGGGCAAGAGGAGATTTGCAGTCTCCTGTCACCCTCGTGGGTCACATTCATTTGTTACTGATAGGAAAAATCATCCGCTGGATGAGGGAGAGAGATGATCCCCAGCCAGCTTCCGCTTGATTGCTGCTGCCAGGCATCTGCAGGAGATGTTCTTTTGCAGGAAGCCAAATGGGTGCCATAGATAAGCTTTCTCAAAGGCCTGTCCCTCTCAGATCGTGCTCTTCCACTGATGGTGTGCTATAAAATAAGTGCGGGCCATGTGCGCGGAGCCCGGCTCCCGGACGTGGAATTCCTGGTCCTCGCCAACTTTCCCCTAAAGCTTCGTTATTCCAATAAATCACAGAGCTGAGTTATGGGGCTCTGTTTGGTGGGGGCTGCTTTTAATTGCAGTTTTAGGAACTGTGGGAAAGCAGAATTAATGCCATATGTTTTTTAGGCTTTCGGACCAGTCGCAAGGTCTCGCTTTCAGTTTTGGCTGGGGTTCAAACATCACAGCGAACTTTCAGGTTCCTCTGTGTCAAGCCACAGCGAGAGGGGGGGGAAGGGCAGAAGGGGAGATGGTGGCAGGGTGAGGGAGGGTGCTGCTGTGTGGTGCTGTGCTGCTGGCCTGGAGAGGCAGACAGGAAGGAGAGAGCACTTCCA